>JAWRVF010001450.1:0-68507 GCA_036785485.1 Physcomitrellopsis africana | reverse complement strand
GAGAAACTTTGAGTTGTATCTTCCTAGATAACCAAAGTAAATAAATATTTAATACTTATAAAATGATTAACATATTTCATAAAAGAATATTTCATAAAAGAGTATATGTTTGAATTATGCTTTATTGTTATAAAAATTTCTAAGAATTTCATCTTTATTTTCCTACTTAATATTACCGCCCTTAACCTAAATTTTTGCTGTTGCAGCCATCTTGGTAATTACTTTAAACTAATATCCTTCACCAAATATTTGAAACCATATCCATTTCACAAGCCTTATTCGGAGCACAATATCAAGAACTAGACTCCAAGACAAACAAGTCTCCGGAGCCAGAACATAACATTCTGACACTCACAGACGATGACGCTTGTGCATATTAGGAACAGTGAGAAGGTACGTTGCGCACATTGAGTATGCTTGCAACGCCTGAGAACAATTCTCGTCACGATTGATGTTACTGCTTCACGATTGATGTTACCCATCACGCCCTCCGTAAATCTGCACGCATCCTTCACGAATCGTCACACGGCGACGCCGCTGAATCTGATCCCCGGACGTAGCAATGCGCATCCGTCAACTCACCCACCGGCGTCTCGGCCTTCGCACATGCTCAACCTGACCACCGTCGCTGGCGCTGCACGAATCACACCCCTGCGCCGCCTTTTACTTGCGTCTCCCTCGCGCCTGACTGATGATGTCCATCGCGCGGGGTAACTGGCCTGTTCAACGGGTAAGAGTGGTGACCTTGAGGACCACACTGCCCGGCGCGCTCCCGCGTGCATCGAGGGCACATTAGTCAACCACCGATTCTGGACATGACCATATCGGAACAGCGACCAAGAAGTCAACCAATGCGCCTTTGCAGGCCAGCCGTTGTCGCTTCCTCTGCACATTGGTCTGCATCCATGGCTGGATCGGAAGCAGCGGCCACGAATCTCCACGTATGTGCGACCATTATGCGCAAGCAGTAACACAATTCGCGTTTGCTTGAAACGCAACGCCAAAAGCACGTAGGTCACAGATTTGCACATTTTCGCTCATTGCTGCACCGTCATGCTGCGAACTCCTGGTCGCTGTGACTTGTTCAAGTCATGATTGCAACTGGAGACAACCTGAAACGTTTCAAGGGTTATCAGATTAGGCCCACCATGAGGGCCTGAGCCTTGCAAATCCTCACGCTGCAACGGGTAGATGCCCGGAAGGGCTAAATTGGGTGTCAACTTGCACGCCCGATATTGCTCGTGTCCTAAATTTAGAAAGTATAGGTCGGAGCTGTGGCTCTACCCTTGTTGTTCTCTCAATCCAAGGCGAGCGATATCGGATTGTGATACCCCGCAAAAACGAACTTATCGTGTACTAGTGAAGAGTTCGATTTTGTCCGACGAGTGGGATTATGCCACGCCGAATGGGCTGGGGTTGGAGTTCATTGTAAAAGTGCTCAGATATTCCAGAACCGACCGGCGCAGGATTGTGGTAAAAAGGCACGGTCACTTGAAGATTGAACTCAGCGATTAAACCACTGCAGACACTGAACTCGGCGATTTGTCCAGTGCAGCAATTGAGCCCAGCGGTGTGCAAGAATCGGGCAAGCTCCAGCTACTACCCATCGTCATAGTCGGGCTTTCGAATGCGATCGTTGCTCATTGGGTCGAAGCTAAAATGTAACCATAATCCAGAACAGCCATGTGAGAAAACCCAAGTGCTGGCCAAAGAGTGGTCTCACTCGAAACAAGACGACGCTGGAAGTGTTGCCGACCCTGCCACGGACAATTTGCAGTGCGGCTGTAATGAGCGCAGGGGAACCCCTGTGCATGTGAAAGAGGTTGGACCAACTCAAGCTCCACTTGAGAAAAACCCAGGCCTTCACACGAATTACCTTCGACGGTGGGAATAATCGTCGATAGCTGGTAGCATCGTAGCACATCGAGAAGGGGCAGCGATGGAACTCCAAAATTCCGCACAGCGGACTCATCATTCATGCGCCGCCCGAGGGCTAATAATTTAGCTGGTGATCAGTTTTACGCGGCCCAGTTCTATCCGGCGTAAGGGGCGGTAACAGTTCACGAGCATAGTGTTTTCCTTTGTCTTCCTGATCTGTGCGACGGATTTTCCCCGATTGTGTCGAAAAACCTTCAAGAGGTTGGACCATCTGATAAGCCTCGTTGCTGCCCGTTGAGTAGGTTGTCCGTTCATCGAAGCCCAGAAGTGTGTTTGACGGAGCTGACTTCCGCCGTTCGATGCACGCCCCTGGAGTCAACTCCATCCAAGTGGACCGTCTGTCCGCCTGAACTACCTCGAAGCGCGCGACCTGTGGTTGTCGAAAACTTTTATTTCCAATCCACGGTTGGAACAGATTGACACTCCGATCCCCGTGCTTCAACCCGCGAATTCGCCAGTACCCGAAGGACTACCGTGATCCCAGACCTTCAACAACCCACGTTGATCGGGTGGAACATGTCTCCGTAGCGTTTCGCAGCGTGAGTCCCGGCAATGATCATCGCATATCCTTCTCAGTAACCCCGATAGTCGTTCAATGAACTCGGGTGCCCGATGCATGAACGTCGGACACCCATACCCGGTTGGATCTCTCTCGGGTGCATATTGACGGCGGGTGAATTACTGCGGGGTAAACGGATTCCCCCCGGGTGAGGGTCAACGCCGAGCTGCGAGGTGGACACATCTGCATGTTGCAGCGCGCCTGACCTTTCCCAATTCTGCCTCCAAGTTCAGATTATCACATGGGAGTTGAAATGGTCGTCGCTGAAGTCCAGCCTCAGATACGTTGTAGCATTTCATCTCTCAGGGTGTGCCAATCGGACGCTTCGGTGTCATCTGTAATGGTCGATGAACTTGGGGAAAGAGTTTCTCCAGCAATGCACATGCAACGGATTCCCTCGCTCCGAATTGACACCTTGACAGTAAGTATCACCGTCCCCTGTCCGACAATCGTTTGGATCCGCATACCGATCCTCACCCACAATCCTCACCCATGGTTGCTCGGTCAACGTCGATTCTGCGCGAAGTCTGCGGATAATACAAAACTAGGAGTCTCCGGGCTGGGGGCTGTAGCTGTGGAAGTCCAGTGGAGCATGCAGATCATGAGGTGATGCAGAGCTAACGCTTGCCAACTAGACAAGCAGCTTATTCTCTGGCACCTCATCCATTGCTATCTCGACACACCCAAAAGTAGGATTGCGGATTGTCTGACACCTCGTCCACCACAAAGTCTTGTCCCGAGCCACGCCTGAGTCCAGATAACGGAAATCAAGTCGATCCACGCGATTATTGGCTCGTCACTGTTATACTATTATTGTTTTTGTTGTTCTCAGAAGGCGGAAAATAATGATTCTATTTGCACCATGCGCCTGAACCATCCGGTTGTCAGAACTGTAGCTAGCACTGTTCGACCTCAGCGCAGGGATGAAACTGCAATCGGCTTCACCAGTTTCATCACTCTCTCTCTCTCTCTCTCTTTTGCTTTTCAATTTTTTGAAACACAAGATGGAAGACCTCTTTGCCGTCAATTGTAGAATATGCTATTACATATTCCAGAGCATTCATCAAGTCTCTACGAGGGGATAGGTAAGACGAACCTTTGTGTGTGGGATGATATTCCACATAACAACACTATTTCTAGTTTATTATTCTTAGATAGTTCCCACTAACCCAGGATTTCGAAAACTCCCCAAAATAATGCTGGGCATTCAAGGGTTGTTGGTAAAAGCTTTTCATTTGTGTTATACCGACTAGCTGATTACAAGTTCTATGACACAATGCAATATCAGTAGTTTCGTTTCAACCTCGGACCAATTTTCATCCTACAAATCATGCCGCTCCATTGCTCAATGATCGTCTGAAAGCACGCCCCAAAAGGCAAGGGACAGAATAATATCATATCTTGCTACCTGAACCAAATATCACTTCTAGAAAGGGTAGGCGAAGGGCCAGTAAAAGCGTAAACGGTTTACAACTCTAGAATCGCCCTCATCGATTAAATCCCAAATCCAGACAACTCGGCCTCCTCTGTGTGTTGCATCAAAAGAAAAAGATCACCTTTGACCACGAACGTCCAGGATTCCTGCGGATTGGTCACCTATGCACCATCCCAAAACTCACCAAGTTTCGCTCTCCGAGAAGCACGCTTCGTTGAACATTACGACGTTTCCGGGGACTGGAACGTTCCCTCGCAAAAGTCAAAGCGTGCCCATGCCAAGTTTCTGAAGAGTGCTTGGACACACTAGCATTCACAGCAGCCCGGTTCATCCTGTCTTCTCTGTCGTCCGGGCACATATTCTGCCCGAGGGCACTGTTTCGTTCCTACCAAACCCACCCCTCGAGCTGCATCCTCCAGTTCACCGGTGAAAGTCAAAATGATGCTATCCGCGAGCCAAATCTTCCAGTTCAGGAACTTTACTGTCAACGCCAGAATTACCAACGATGCGCAGATGCCCCAAGCCCGGTTCACTACATAAGCAGCGGCAGCGGGCATCACAGTCATCGAAACGTGCTCCTCCTCCTCCCGTACGATCCTGCCACCATTGCGTTCTGAGCTACTAAGTCGAAGCAACCTTCGGTGCGGACCTGCAGACGATCCAGCTTGTCACGAAGATGGCGATCTCCCGGCAATCGAGACATGCCGGCCTCTTGGTGGCCGCCACTCTGGCAATGCTCTTCATAGGTGACGCACCCACCCCTCTAGCCCAGCACTGACCCGCGTTGCAGGAGCTCGCTGCATGATTCTTGTGTGTTGGCACGAGGTCGGACCCAGCGATCTCAGGGTGCATCCCAGTGGATGTGGCAATTCAAGTGCTGTACTGATCCGATCCAAAAGCCATTCCACATGCTTGCGTCGTTTCGACTCGTTCATTGCACGCTGAAGCGATAATGTGTTTTCCCCCATGTCCATGCAGGCTCCGCCGACGCGTGGTGCAGAGAAGGCACCAAGGACTGCGACTACAACCACAAGAACGGGTGCGAGACCAACGTCCTGGACGATGTGAAGAACTGCGGCGACTGCGGCAGGAAGTGTGAGTGCGGCCCGTACGCCGTCCCCAAGTGCAAGAAAGGCAAGTGTGAGTTCTCCTGCAAGGCCGGCTGGGCTAACTGCAACAACGACTGGAAGGATGGGTGTGAGAAGGACGTCGGCAAGGACGTGTTCAACTGCGGCGGCTGCGGCAAGAAGTGCGAGTGCGGCCCCAATGCCATCGCCAAGTGCAACGGCGGCAGCTGCCAATACAGCTGCAAGGCGGGATGGGCCAACTGCAACGGCGACTGGAAGGACGGGTGCGAGAAGGACGTGAGCAAGGACCTGTACAACTGCGGCGCGTGCGGCAAGAAGTGCGAGTGCGGCCCGTACGCCAGCGTCAAGTGCAGCGGCGGCAAGTGCCAGTACACGTGCAAGTCGGGCTGGGCCAACTGCAACGGCGACTGGAAGGACGGGTGCGAGAAGGACGTGAGCAAGGACGTGAACAACTGCGGCGGGTGCGGCACCAAGTGCCCCCAGCCCAAGTACTTCGGCGGGGAGGCCACCTGCAAAAACGGCAAGTGTGGCGACCAGTGCAAGAAGGGGATGAAGTTCGACGCCCACAAGAAGTGCTGCGTCCGCAGCTACTGATGACGGACGGAGGTCGGGAGCGGTGGATCCCGCTTCGTTCCACTTGTGCGCCGATGCGGTGTGCTGAATAACGCTGCTTTCTCCCTGCCGTGGCCGGACCGACGACGGCGCGGGCAACGTGTGCCAGAGGTCACAGTGTTGGTAGTCGGTAGTCGAGTTGGAAGAATAAGAGGCTGCAGTGCATCATCTCGATGCACAGACCCAGCCGCTGATGACGAGCGTAGAGTGTGGCTGCTGGAGCGCCCCGGTCCGGGCTCTCTACCATTGGGCTGACCGATGTAGATGTGTAAATTGAACTCAGGAGCTTGTGGCAACTGGGGTTCCCTACAATAATATGAAGAGGAACTGAATGACTCACAACACGAGTGGGCTCGTTGTGGCCAAGCTTTGTGCATCGCGTGCTCTGTTGCGTTTCTGGAGAACGTCACACATGTCAATGTTGGGCGTGTTTTAGCGGTCGGGGGCGCAGCGTCGAACACATGTGCGTGGGATGTGTGCAGCTGCAGTGGGTGCCGTTTTGTGGCACTTGTCGAGTCGGTGAAGCTGTGGTGTTCCATGCCATCCGCGCTGTGGGGCGTGAGAACGCAGTGGCCATGTTTCAGGTAGAGTGTGCACCGAGAGGCTTGGGGAGGCGTGCTGAGCAGCCTGGGGCGGAGCGATCAATCGGGCGCGGCATCTTGAATTGCGCATGTGCTCGAGTGTTCATGTCACAAAGGCCAGGTTCGGATGGTGCGTGTGGAGATCCGTGACCAGCGCGGATGACTGCCGGGGAGGTGTGTCACCAGCGCTTCTGTTTGTTGTGTGCATGAGCAGTTCCATTCTCCGGTAGACAGTCTCGGACGAAGGCCACGCGGAAATCTAAAGCACAAGTGTGTGGTCGGAGCTAGGGTTTTGGAGGTTCTTTATTATGCCCGAGGTGAAATGTGTTTCTGAGGCATTTTTTGGTTGAAAGCATGGCCAACGTGGCACTGTATCAATTTGTAATGAAAGAGAAGCTTGGTTTGGTGTGCAAGGAGTAGTTGAATCAGCACGAATCAGGGACCTTCGGAATGAGGACGATTTTTGAAGAGTAACGACAGAGAAGGAACACAGCAGTGAATTTGAAGACAATTTCCGTGGTGTTGGTGTTTACCTTGCTGGGAGTAATAAATTTTCACCTAAATCATAGTAATATTGGTCAACCATGGTTTGTAATTTTACTAACTCTGCTATAGGAGTGTTATGTAAGAACCTTGTGCAAGTTGCACTGTGTAAACCTCGCAATATGGACTATCAAGTGTTCTTTTGCAGTCCAAGTTTTCATATAGACCTGTATAAAAATGTCACATTATTTTATGTTAGGTTCTGCTGTAAGCAAGTTCTTGATGGTTTCCAAGCCGCCATCTTACTGCAACATTCTTCAAAATTCATTCATAATATGAAACTTCTTGTAAAAAACATGATTGTGTTGCTTGGAGCTCTATCATGGCTAAAGGAGGTAAATTTAAGGAAGTCTTAATCTTAAAACATAAACAATACTTCAACATTTTGCATATCAATATTACTAATCTTGGTTTTCAATAGTATTAAAAGAGCTTTGTCATTTTCACCACATGTCTATTTGGAACTGATGGCCAAGTGCCTCACAATATTTCCAACTTTAAAGAAAGATGAAATGGAACTGCTCAAGTTAAAATCTCTTGCAAGGCTACCTAGCATCAATTAAATCTTTATTTATTGGTTTTGTACAACAATTTGTTCAATTAAATTAGTCAAATGATTAAGTAATAGATTTTGCATAATGCTTTTAAATTATTTTAATTGTTTTTAGAAGGCGTTATAAAATCAAATCACAATTATCTACATATTTAAAGTTTAACAATTTCATATCATATAAGACAACCATGTACAACTGTATAGTTGTTTTTTAAGTGAGATATGTTTTTTACAATTTATTTGGTAATTAGAAATTATATGTTAGAAACTAATTTAATATTCACTTAACTTATTGATAATATGATATGTTGTAAAAGATTTTTGTTAGGCTTCTAGTCTATTAATAATTTCAAATCCAATCATAAATAATAATAAATAAAAAATAAAATGGATTATATAAAAAAAATTCTATCTTTAATTTTTTTCTATTTTCAATAGATTCTTATTAATCTTCAATTAAGCTTTAACGCCAAGATTCTACAATTCATACTTGTATAAAATATGGTACAAAAATAAACACATCTATCATTTCAAAGAAAAATAAGTACTTCTAATTATTTAAAAAGATGTACAAAACTTATTCTTTCTTAAACAATAGACAAATTCAACATCTTTGAAGAATGATAATCAATAGTAATAGAAGACATGCTATGTACTAATGTTCATGATATAAATTATATGTTTATTGCTATTGTTGTTGCATTCTTGTCTATTCTTGATTTTTATCTAATTATATTTTATTACCAACTTTGAATGAAAGTTTTTTTTTTTTTTGAAAATATTTTTATTGATTTTTTTGGCTTATTTTAATTTTTAGTAGATGTATCTTTATTGTTATATGAGGCTTTCTTTTTCTATTTGCCAAAGACAAGGGTGACTATTCAAACCAACGAGGTAATGTCAAAACTTGCTTTATTTTTGGCAAAATAAGACATTTTGTTTGAAATTGTTATAAAGATAAAAAGATGGAGAGGAAGAATACAAATAGTGTACAACATGAATTTAGAAGATAGGATTATCCATTTATAGTAATAAATGGAATCCCTATGGTTGCCATGGTATAGGAATAGGTGTTCAACAAGTTTTCTTGCATCAATGACTCAATAAGAAGCTTGGAATGGGAGACAACCTTGTATTTTACATATGAAGACCTTTGAATGCATTGCATGTGCAAAGACACTAGATTGTATGAGGTCCAAACTTGATGCAAAAGATACAAAGTGTATATTTTTGGAATATTATGAAAGTATCAAGACATATATGTTAATATATTTAGACACCAAAAAGATCAACAAAAGTCATAATGTTTAATTTTTGGAACATAAGAATGCGTGTGAGGACTTGGAGATGTGTCCAAGTGGGAGTAATAGTATATTTGTGGATACATTTTTAAATTCAAGAAAGAAAAAAGAAGATGAAGATAATGAAGATGGTGGAAGTATGAAACAAGGAGAAGATGGATAAGAAGATGGATAAAATGAAGGCTTCTACAATTGTTAAAACCAACAATTAAGGAAATGAAGATATTGAAGATTATGATGATGATGATGATGAAGACTACAAATCTTTAAATGAGAAAAGATAAGTTTTAAGGGAGAAGAAGGTTGGAAGAGAGTACGAAGTATAATGAGATGAATCTTCTTCTTCAAATGAAAGGAGATACCCTTTGAGAGAAAGAATACTATTTGGTGAATGGTTGAAGAATCACATCTTTTCTAAAATATATGAAAAACATGCTAATGTTGCATTTCTTGCTGATCTATTAATATTATGTGATGCATTGAAGTCTATAGATGCTATGAAGTAGGAGAAGGCCATGGAAGAAGAGTACAAATCTCTCATGGACAATGGAACATGGAAATTGATTAAACTTCTACCAAATTGAGCTTCAATTAGTTGTAAGTGGGTGTTTAGAACCAAGAGAGATTCAATGGATAATATTGTAAGATATAAAGCAAGATTAGTTGCCAAAGGATACTCACAAGTTGCTGGTATTGATTTCAATGAGAGATTTGCTCCCGTGGCCAAATTCACTACTATTAGAACTATTGAGGTATTTGGGGCAGTAATAGACTTGAAAATGCATCAAATAGATGTGAAGAGGACTTTCTTGAATGGAGAGTTGGAAGATGATATTTATATAGATCAACTTCAAGGATTTGTTGAAAAAGACAAGCAATATTTTGTTTGAAAGTTGAAAAAATCCTTGTATGAATTCAAACAATCACCTAGGACATGGTATCAAAGAATTGACATATTCTTTGTAAATGAAGGATTTGTAAAGGGTGACCTTTCTATGTATGTGTTACAATGAAAAGAATATTTGATGATTGTTATCCTTTTTGTAAATGATTTAATCATCTTAAGCAATATTTTGAAGATGATGGATTGATTGAAGGCAAAGTTAGAAAAGGAATATGAGGTGAGTGATATGGAAGAGCTTCATTATTATTTAGGAGTGGAATTTGCAAGAAATCATGCTAAAAAAACCATCACAATAAATCAAAGAAAATATACTAAAGGAATGTTGAAATGATTCAACTTGGAGGATTGCAAGCCTATTGGAATACCTTTGGAAGTAAATTTGAAGTTGATGAAATTTATGAATGAGAAGTTTACTACAGTTGAAGATGAAATATAAGGAGTTCTATACAAGGCAGTAGTAGGTTCACTCATGTATACAATGATTGGCACAAAGATGGATTTTGAATATGCGGTAAGTGTTATAAGTCAACACATATCAAAAGTTGGACCAATCCATTGGATAACCATCAAGAGGATCATGAGGTACTTAAAAGGCACATTGGACTTCAAGTTATATCTTGGAGGTGGTAATATTGCTTTGCATAATTATTGTGATGCGGATTGGAAAGGAGATACAAATGATGGAAGGTCAACAATAAGATATGTATTCTTTGTTGGAGTTGGAGTAATTTCATGGAATTTCAAGAGACAACCCACAATTATAAGATCTACAATAGAGGCAAAGTATATGGCAATAAGGCATGGAATAGTGGAGGCAATTTGATTCAAACAAGTTTTGAAAGATATTAGACTTGTGCAATTATAAATAGCTCCAATGAAATGTGACAATAAAAAATGCCTTGCTTTTGCAAAAAATCTAAAGCATAATTGAAGAACCAAGTACATTGACATTCAACATCAATTTATAAGAGAGAAGATTGAAATGGAAGTGATTGATATGAAGTATTGTGCTACAAAAGAAATGCTTGCTGATTTATTAACAAAGGTATTAGTGAAGGATAAGCATCACATTTTGACAAAGATATTAGATTTAAAAGCCTTTGATTAATAGTAAAGTAAAAGTATTGATATTAATAGATAATAATAAAAATAAAATAAATTATCAAATAAAAGATATTATCTTAGGTAGGTTGCTAATAGTCAAAAGTGTTAAGATATGTTAAGGTAAATAGATAATAGTAGAATATGTTAACAAGTAATGGATATTACCTTAGGTAGGTTGCTAATGGTCAAAGGATTGTCTCTTGGTGAATGGAAAGGCCATCCTATGAACAAGGGACAAAATCCTCTTAGATAGATTGCTAATGGTCAAAAGATTGTCTTTTGATAAGTAGAAAGGCCATCCAATGAATAAAGAAAGGCCAAGGGCCAAGAAACAAAGTCAAGAGGATAAAGAATTTTCTAAAAAATATTCAAAGACTAAATAAGAATATAAAGTATATGCTATAGGATATTTATAAGATAGATGATATACCAAAGGATCCTATGGATAAATTAAATATGCTAAAAATATATTTTTATAGAAGATAAGATATCAAAAGATATACTTAGTATATTTTTTGATGAATGTAAAAGTCAAAAGATGGATGTTGTCATTAAAGGTAGCAACCACCACCTATAAGTAATGGATGTTGGAAGTGAAAGGTATCTCATTCCACACTTCTTTTATGTGCAACCTTGTTAATTTCTACTTACTTATATTATATTTATTGTATTTTTTTAATAGATTATGGGCTCACATACTCTTTGTTATGCTATTCAAGTAAATGGAAGTCATTTTCTTGTTAATTCTTTTGTATATAATAGATTTTATGATATTTATTGATGTTAAGATTTTAGCATAAGGAGGTTTTATTTTTAAGCTTATAGATCTCTAACATTGCTTTGTGAATTCTTAACTCATTGACTTGTGAATTTGAGATTTTATAAAAAGACCTTGATAGTGTCTTTTTACTATTATTTGATATTGCCATTGAAATTAATGGCAGTATGGAACTTGCAAGCATAAGTGATTGGGTACATACCATCTTTATATACAAGCATGTTGATAGTCTTTTGGATAATAGTAGATGACATATTTATTATTGAAGTCTATTATATTAACAAAATAAGATGTGTAGAAGACCAAAGAGAGTTGCATTTGAATAGAATAGATTATCAAATGTCTTAAAAATAAAATAAAAAATTCTACCATGAGATTAGTTATAAAAAAATGTGATTGCATTTGCAAAATGAGTGAAGGTGCAAATGATGCCGAAGGACCTTTGACTAAGTTAGCAATATCATAGTTGTGAAAAATAGGAGAATACAGAACAAAAGACTTGAATTAGAAATAGGTTTCAAGAAGAAATCAATCAGAACTTGAGTTAATCAAATAAGTACACAACCAACACTAACAAAGGTGAGTTAGAACTCTAAGAGATACGTTGTCAAGACTAAAGAATTCTTCACCCTTGACTCCAATATATATTCTTGTCTAGGAAGCTTCTTGAGCAGTGTCATATTACATATTGCCTTATTTGAGAATGTGCCAAGTACTTGGCTATGGAGGGTAAGGTTGCAATTTTCAAATACTCAAGAATCCTTAATAGGTTTCATTTATATAAGAAGAATATGATTTGAATTTCAATATAAGAGTGCTTAAGTCAATACAAAGTACTTAAAAATACTCTTCTTGATAATTTCAACTATATATAAAATCCAATTACTTTGTTACTTGTTACAATTAAGCAATTAAGATTTCTCTTTGCAAGTCTTAATCTTAATGAGTGAACTTTAATGAGCTATAATTCTTAATTTGATCATCTACTTGGTGTGAAATTTTGCACATAAATAAAAATATAAGTTTTTTATATGCTTAGAAAGTTTCAGCCTAATTCAACTTATAGATTGTAGAAAACCAACAAAAATCTGCATTGATGTCACTTGGCTGCCAACTTGAAAGTTGATATAGATATTCCAATAGCAATTTCTTCTTCTTCAACTATTAACTTCAGCTAAAAATTAGAATGTAGCTTGATCTTCAAGTCTTTTAATGTCATGTCAAATTTTACCTTGATTTGATTAATAGATCTTTGGATATTGTAGAAACCCTAAACAATCCTAAACTGCCAACTTCTAGTATCTCCTTGTATTAAAGATCAAATAAATCCTGATTGCACCATTAGATTTTTATAAATTTTTATTTAATCTTAGCACACTCAATTATCCACATACTATCAAATTTTCAACTATAGATGTCACTCCAATTGCACAAAATAGCCAAGAGTGTTGGTCCTAATTTTATTATATAAAAATCCAATTCTCAATACAAATCCTAACTTTAAATAATGATTGCTAAGTCTTCTCAAATCCTATAGAAATAAGTCTAATGCCCTTATAACAAACTTGAAGCTAGTTCTCTAATTCTAATTGCTAATTTTCAAATGACCCAATATCTTGCCTTTGATAGCAGTTTTTGTAGCTAGAGGTCTGATTTTGACCCTGTCCCATATACAGTGGACCCCCAGATATCAATCCAACCTATTCTAAGAGTTTTAAAGCTTGATTCTACTCTCAACTTAATTCTATTATCAACCATATCAACCACTTATCTCTTTTAATCTATTTTTATCAATTTATGGCTTTTTAAAACTAATGAAAGAGTTTCTATAACTTAGAAGGAAAAATTAATAACTAACTTTTACCTATCAACTATTAAGATAAGAAAACAATCTAAGAGACTTTTATAAAATCTTTTTTAAATATCTTGAATTCTTATTGAACCAAGATACTTGAATATTAAGTAGAAATTATTCTTGTTTATATTTTTTACCACACAAATGTGTTACAATATGACATCCACCTCTTCTAAACTTATGCATCCTTTGATATGCGCCAAATAAACCATATGTCATAGTTAGCATCACACCATCTCTTCATTTTCTACATTAAATTCTTCATCATTATATTCATCATCCACTTCAATAATATTATCTTCTTTACAATCATTGATATCTTCACCATGATCTTCTACATTGATTTCTCCATCTCGTCTTTTAAAAACCTTTACTCGCTTCTCAAGAATAGATATTTTCAATCTTATACCATCCAACTTCTTTAATGAATATGTCACATTATTCTAGACTGTTACTACTACATATAATTTAAACCAATACTTTGAAAACTTCCATTGTTGTATTGTGGTTTGACTGTCATGTGAAAACATTATACATATATATTTAATGTACAATTTACTATGCAGTTAAATGAAAGCTATAACAATGGATTTTATTAATTATAAGATGTCATTAGGTTATTAGTTTAGAAGGAATTTACTTAATAGGGCTATTAATGAGATTTACACAACCTTATTTTCTTTTTAGTAGTGATTTTGAGGTTGATTTATATTGACAATAACTTATATATATCTTAAGTCACCTTTGTTAGACATTAGTGACCCTTAAAATCTTAGTTTACTTCTTTTATTTGGTGCTTAAAGCATAAAGTATATAAATCTTATAAGAAGAAGGATTAGAAAAGGATTTTTAGTATAAAAAGGATAGTTTGGCCATCCATGTGGATAGATAGAGGTGGATGATAGAAATCTCTATTCTAATTGGCCAAAAATCATACCCAATGGGCTTCAAGGAGGCTGCCCGAGGGTTTATTAGGAATTTGGGTTTGTTTTTCAATGGGAGTTGAACATCAAAGGCTAGGATCAGCAAGTTTGGGTTTTTGGATATGGTTTTGGTGCAAATCTTGTATGATTTGGACTTTTTATGAAAGAGTTATAGGCGCTCAAAGTTAGGATGTCAAAATTCTACCTACTATCACTCTTTTGGGCATAACGCACGCGCATAGAGAGCAATAGAAAATCGGCGACTTGGATTAAAAAGATCACTTTTTCAACTGCATTTTTTATATATGACTTGATGAAATCCAAGCTAAAATAAAGGAGATATTGAGAGTTGAAGTCAATGCTTGTAAGCCAAGGGGAGTAAGTGACCTTGCTTAACTAGTGGTTACATTTTGAGCTATATCTTGAGAAATTTGATAGATTTTTGGCTCAAAAATTTCAAGAGTGTATATATTTATATTATAAGACTATGTGAAAATTTTTTGTTGTATTAAGATTTTGAATTTGTGAGATATAAGGAAAATAGTACTCGAGTGTCTCTGAGCTAGGATTTTAAGCACCTGCTAGGATTTTTGAAATATTGGATGATTAGAAGCAAATTTATGATTGATTCTTTATTGTGGTGAAACTTAAAAGTATTACCTACACTTAAAAGAAAACTTCATAGAAACTAAATAGTTGGATCAAAAGTTATTGAACTCTAAAGTTCAACAAGAAATAAGTCCTTAGGGATGAATAAAGTTTTGAAGGATTTTTGTAGAAATTTGAATCCCTTTTGTACAAACCTACTTGAATATAAAAAGATTTTATCTATACAACTTTTTTTTTGTAATATTTTTGTATTACTTGTCCTTTTTATAAAGGATAAATCACTTATTGGAGTTTTGTCAATAATTTTGAAGTGAATTCTCCTCAGCCAAGTACCCAGTGTATTCCCAAATAGAAAATCATGCCATACAACACAATAAAGTACTATGCTGGTTATCCAAACTACTATTATAAATAAGTATTCAATCATTTTTTCCAATTGCTCTAAGCCTCAATCGATGTTGTTTATCAAATCAAGCCTTATTCTTTAGTCTTGCTTCTTGTAATTATTTTAATGCTAAGTCCATATCTTTTGATCTTTGTTCAAGTTGTTGAATTTTAATAGCCAACAATTCTTTTTTTTATTAATCCATCTTCTCAAGGTAGCATATTCCAAGTTGACACATGTTCTTCAATTGGCATAATAGGTTCTTGACTTGTCATGAGTTCCACTGGTATATATCCTGTCACTAAACTATGTATTGTTTGATCAGCCCATAATACATAAGATAGAAGTCAAGGCCATTCTTTTACTCTTCCATTACAAGCTTTAACCAAAGTTTTTATAATTGTTGGATGTCCACATTCACTCTTTACATTCCCCTCTAGATTATAAGTAGTAGTCAATGATAATTTAATTCCATATCTCTTAAAGAATTCACAAGCTTCATATGCATCCAATTCTCCACAATCTACAGTGATCTTTTCCACACATCCATAGTGACAAATAACATCCTCAAGTAAAAACCTACAAATTTCTTCTTTAGACTTTGTTCTTAATGTCTTGCCTTCCATTTGATTTGATAAATCTTAACGAGTCAAAATTAAATATTCCATTTGCCATAATCCCATTGGTATAATAACCAAATCTACAACCCATTTAAAATAAATAGCCAAAGGATATATTAGATATAAACCATCTCAATGACGTATATTTGAATACATTTGACAAGTTATATAAGATTCTACAAAAGGAATTACATCTCAATACATATTCTTCTATTAATATCGTTCTTTCAATTTAACAAAAGTAGCCCAAATTCCTCTATGCCCTATCCATAGATTATCATGAAATTCCTTGAGTAATTTTTATTGATCTTTTTTTATATCTTGCGGCCTTGAATCATTCAGAAGAGAGTCGTCAAGTTTTATTTTAACACTAATATATTTCAAATTTTGTCTTTATTACTAAGTATCGTTATTTTGTGGTTTGTTGCTCTTACAAAATATCACATTGTAGTAAAACAAGTGACTACACATTTTAATTTCGCAATCAAAGAAAAATATTGATCTTTCTTTTTATGAAATAGGGTCTCTAATTTACACGAATAATAAAGAATGGTCTTTTAATAAAATACTTAGGAGCTTAAAGAAGAAAGTTTGCAATTATAGGAAGAAATTTGGAATTAAAAGGTCTTCAAGTGGGACTTGATAAATAATGCATAAAGGCATAAGTATGGTATGAAAGCAGAGAAAATTTAAAAGAGTTTAAACATCACCCTTATTTTAAGTGAAGCATTAAGTAATACTATTTTCAAACCAAGAGACTCAAGAAATGAAAAAAATCAAAAGAGAGTATTTTTTTTTTTTTGTTGTCTATTGTATTCACAAATGCAAAGTCTTAAATTTTTACTAAGCTTATCATGTATTCTTAAGTTAATACTATAATCTTTGATTATGGTGAACAAATGATAATCTTGGTACTAAATTAGACTAATATTATAAAATAATGGATAAAAATATGTTAGAAAATAGTATAAATATGTACTTAATATGCAAACATGTTTTGATACTATATAATCAAGCAAAAAAATTTTGCTTCCTCACATAGAGACCAAAAATCATTCTAAATATAATTTAGATCTTAATCATTTTTTTTTTTTTTTTTTTTTTGATAAGTAAGGGTGGTGTACAATTTTTACCAATAATTCCACTCATATACGAATATGGGATAATTTCTTCCACCTCCAATTATTGCAAATAATCAAAGTTAAATTCTAGTTTCTCATACTGATCATTTTTTTGTTGTACCAAGTTTAGTTTGTTTATTAAAATCAATTATTATGAAGTAAAATATTGCTTTATATAATATTAGAAGTCTAATGATGCTATGTCTAATCTTAAATAGAAAAGAAATTTGTATTACATCACACCAAGGATGTTCTAATATTACAATAATACAAAACTTTTAGTAGAAAAATATATGATTCAGGTCACAATTTGTAGCTTAGAATTGATTTTATATACTTAGAGTAATTCTATAATATATCAATGATCCAAATAAAAAAAATATCAATGGAATATTCACTCAAATCTCAATTCATATTATATATTTGGTAGAAAAAGTGGACGCATTTTTAAATAATAATATAATATTGAAAATTTAAAAATTTATAAAAATAAATTGGTTATAATTAATATATATATATATATATATATATATATACTGAAAAACAATATAAATTATAAGCCAATATGATTCATAATTTAGTAGGTAGAATTTCTTGATTTATTGGTAGAGAATAGAATATGAACTAAGTCATTGTTAATAAATCTTCACATAATGGTTGTAAATTATTAGAAAAAAAGAAGCTCATTGGTTTTATTAATTAGTAGATTTTTCTAAGAAGATTGTTTTAATTTTTGAAATAGACTATAATTCTTTTAGAATAATATAGAAATAAAATTTAGATTTCTAGTTTGCTTTTATAGATATTATATTAATCAAGACCATTTTTAAAAAACAAACTAACTCATAAAAATATTTAAAAATATTGTATTAAAAATATATTTATAATTATTTATTAACTTAGAGCTAAACATAAGTTTAAAATATTTTTCAAAGATGAGTGCATTCTATTGATATAATTATACAATGTACAAAAATAATAAAAAATATTAGCATATATACGTCAAGAATGGTACTTTGTCATAATACTAAAATAAATATTTTATTTTATAAAGTTCTTTGCACAAAGATAATAATTTATATTTGAATTAAATTAAAGAAGAAACCAAAGAAGAACTAAAAAAAACTCAAGTAATATTTTAAAAAAATTTTATTTCTTTATTTGATGAAAAAAAGACTAAAAAATATTAAACTATATATTTAAAATGTTAAAGAATAATATTTGTAATAATAAAAGATAAAAAATATTATATTTAATAAATTATCTTAATAATTGATGTTTATAAAAAAATTAAATAGTCCTTATAATTATAAATTTTTGTATGTTTTAAATAAATCATCATTGTAAATTTTAATTTATATAAGATCTAATTTTTTGTATGATACTACATATGAATATTAAATAAGAATAAAATTGACATAGAATTTAGTAATTTGATACTATATATATATATATATATATATATATATAGATATATATATATATATATATATATATATATATATAATAGATGCTTCTATAATTGCTTTCTAATTCTATAATTATATGCAATTGAAGTCTAAGATGTAAATAGGTTTCTAAGTTTTCTCTACCTATTTATTATATATCATATAAAATCAAATTCTAAACTAAGATATATATTTAAATAGATCTAAAAAGAATCTATAATCTAATATATATAAATAAAAGATTATATTTGAAATTAGATATAGCCATTTTGAAAATAATATCATGCATTTTAGACTTAGAATTTCTCTAATTTCTTTCTTGTATTTGATGAATGATGTATTTTGTGAATTTGTAGATAATTTTATTTTATATATATTATTTGGATAATTTTCTTATCTATTCTAAAAATATAAAAATATAAACAACATATTTGTTTCTTATTAAAAATATAAGACTTTATGTCAAGATAAAAAATATGTATTTTACACAATTCAAATAGAATTTTTAGAGTATATTATTTGAAATGATGGCATATAAACAGATTTTAGAAGATAGAAATTGATACAAGTTGAGCAACACTAAGAATTGCACATGATGTCTAGTATTTTTAAAATTTTGTAAACTATTATTGAATATTTACCAACATTTTATCTCAAAGTAATATCTAATTTATAAGATTAGCTTTGAGAGAGAAATTAGAATAGAAAAAAGATGCAAAAATAATATTTCAAGATTTAAAAATAACTTTCATCATAGCTTCTATTTTATATTTTTAAAATTTTTCTAAATTATTATTTATGAAAATACATATATAAGACTTTGGACTAAGTTTTTTCAAAATAAAAAAATAAAAAAATAAAAAAAAAGATACATTTATTTTATTTTATAAAAAATATTTTATGATTTAAGAACTAAGATGTAGTCTTTTAGTAAAAAAATCTATTCTAAAATCTATATTTTATTCCTCTCTTCTAAAATCCACACATGAAGCAATAGTAATAAAATTTGGAATGCTAAAAATCATATACACATCTCTTAATATAACTAACACTTACTTCATATATCTCTAAATTACTCTTTATTTACAATAATTATACGAATTATTTCATATGATAGATTAATATCTAATCAATATTTATATTAAAAAATTTATATCCCGTGCTATAAAATCTTATATTTTAAACACAATTGATTAGTATCATTAAATGTAGTTTTAAAATAATAATTATTTTTTAAAATATTAATATTATATCACTTTAGGTCTAGTCTAAATGCAATTGATATTGTTACTACTTCTAATTCTTTTGAGTTGTTTATAGTGAGGACATTATAAAGAAAAGACATCCTTTTACTTATACTATCTATTTTTAATCAAACAATAAGATACTTATATATAATTAAAATTATCCATTGGTTCACAAACATAAGATGCTATTGGTGGTAAATTTATAATAAATATATTAATTTAAATATTTCTAAAACTATTTTTAATATACTTAAAAAATCTTTAAAAAATAATTTATATTATTTATTAGAGTTTATTTTATTTTATTTTTAATATATATATATATATATATATATATATATATATATATATAATAATAAGAAGAAAAAGATCTATATATGTGAATATTATTAATATTTATCTTAAACTTCTTTAAAATCTTCTTATAATAAATTAAAAAAAAACCACCATTCTATTGTTAGATGATTATTTTAAGATAACCAATATGTTATTTTATTTTTAAAAATTTTATGTAATTTAAATAAATTTTAGAGAATTATTTTCTTATAAATTTTTGGCATTCTTATCAACATTCTATCTTCTTTGATATTTCAATTAACTATTATTCTTAGGTGATTTATATATTTTTTTAATATTAAAAAAAGTATTGAAATTTGATTATAGCATATTAGATTAGTGTTAATGCAAACTATATTTTCTACCATACTTCATGCATTATTGTAATATCATATGCACAAATATGACTTTGGAGTGATGTTAAAACTTTTACACAAACAAAGGGCATGTTGACTAAAAACAAAGATAGTATAATCATTCTAAACATGAAAAATAATTTAAATATATTTTTTATAAAAATAAAAAAATAAAAAAATAAAAAATAAAAAATAAATTTACAAGTAATTAAGAATAAAATACTTCTTTATATTAATTAGAATATTTTTAAGATTTTTGTGGCTTTAAGAAGACTTAAAGATTATATATATAAATATATATATAAATATATATTTATATATATATATATATATAAGAAATTAAAAAGATATTATTTTAATTTTTTAATTTTTTATTATTTATAAGATAAAATAATAGCTAAACTTATATAAAATTATTCTTAGAATCAATAAAAAAAGAATTCTTGTAATAAATTGTCTTATACAAGTGATTATTTTGCCAAGAGCAATCAATTGAATATTAGCCATCGCCTCCCTTGTGGCTTCATTTAAATTTGAAAAGTGACGAGAATCTTTTGAACTATTTTCACTATCAATTGAAATAAGAGGGGGAAGATTAGTATATCGAGATCTTATCATAACTGCCAAGGCCGGTATATTAGGGAGTGCTTTAGCCCTCTCAAGAACATCTTCATGTGAAATATAGTTGATTTGAGAAGATGAAGGTTGATTCCTAATAGATTGAAAGCCTTGTTCTTCATTTGGTATTTTTAAATGCCTCGCATCTTCTGAACCTTAGCCATCATATTGTTGGCTATATTAAAATTGACCAACATTTAGAGGGATGAATCCTTGCTTAGTATTTAAATCTGAAGGATGATGATGATTATTATTATTGTAGTCATAGAATAGATTTGGAGATTTTAAAGTATTATCTAAACTAGGATTTCTTGTTCCTTTCAATTGATCTTAGCGTTGTTGATGATAATTCCCTTGTGAGAACTTCAAAAGGATTATCTTATCGATTTGCCTACATACCTCCGTAGGATGGATTCTCCCACAATTTTCACATATTATTTTATTTTCCATCCAACAGTTACTAGGTAGGTGCATTTTACCACAAAGGTGATGCACCTCTTGCCATTGTCGTGATTGGTTTTTAAAGCTCTGATTAGAATTTTTAAGATTTTTTAGATGAATGTTAAGCCTTAAATTTCCTTGGTTCCTATAAGGTGTAATATAGGATTATTGTTGGCTAAGATTATATTGATAATTTTACAAGTTTGAATAAAATTGGCTAGTGTGCCCTGGTTGATTACATTGAGTACACAATAATCCTGAAGTGTGCCTACCAAATTCTATGGGAGGTGGAGCGTGGTTTGGATTTTGGCCCTTAATTAAAAAAGCCATTTGTTCTTGCATGGTCTTTATTTGTTGTGCCACTTTATTCTGAAAATCCCTTTGACTTTGAAGAACTTTTTTTTTAAAGTCTTCCTTCCACCTATTCCTATCTTTTGGATATGTCAATTCTGGAAGACTAAATAGTAGTCTAACCTCTAAAGGTGTAGGATAATAGATTGTAGGTTGAAATTGATTTTTCACAATCCCATAAGAGTGTTCTTAAGACTTATTTATATTTTGGGCATAGATTGGTATAAATCTTGGGATTCTATGGTCTTCCTTCCTCTACGTCATTTCTTGTTGTTTGTTAATATTTTCAATCACTCTTGCTATCTTTTAAGCATCTTTAAAATTTTTTGGCTTTCTTTTAAGGATTTCTCTAATCGTATCCTCATTATTGAATCCTTGGATAAAAAATTGGATGAGGGTATTTTCTATGAGAAGGATTTTTGCATATTGAATTATTACTAGTTCAAATCATTGAATATATTTGATAATTTCTTCTCTTTTTCCTTGTCTCAAAGAAAAAAAGGCCGTGATGGTATTACTTTGTCTCACTTCTGATCTAAAATTTTCTAAGAATGCTCTCATAAATATGTCCCAATTTTTAAAGGTTTGAGGGGAATGGTTCCTATACCATTCATAAGCTCCATCCTTTAACGTGCTTGAAAACCACACAAGATAATATCCAAGATTGGTTATCAAACACATTGTGAGAAGTTCCATGAACCTCTCTACGTGTGCTGTTGGATCATCATTCCTAGTCCCTTTAAACATAGGGAGATTGTGTAGCATAGGTACTACTTATAAATCCTTTGGAATTACAATAGGCAAATCTCTTGGTTAGATCAAGGAATTGATAGGTATTTCTAAAGGATCTCTAACACCTAAAGTAGGGTCCTTGGAAGACATTGGAATTAGTGATTGTTCTAATCCGAGTTGATTTGAAAAAGAAGTACTTATCAGATCTAATAATCCACTAAAAGTAGATATTGTTGGATTAAAAGGTGGGTTGGCATTATTTAGATTGACTTCAATAAAGCCTCTTGATGGACTAAGTGGTTTAATTAAAATTCTATTAAATTCAGCTTGATTGCCTTTTGATAGGATTTTTCTATTTCTTGAAGGATTTTCCCGATGTTGATGTGGTTCATCTAGTGGTGGAATTAAAATTGGATTTCAGGACTTGGTAGCTTTGTGCATCTAATTTAACATGGCCTAAGAGGAGTAAATATTCTAAATATTAAATTTTATTTCTTCTCAGCTTAGTGGTAGGTCACCTTGGAAGGGAAGGAAGGGCCGACCTTGTTTTATACCCGATCACTCAGCCCTTCTCCTTCGGCTAGGAGATTCATTGCTTTTCAGCATGAGAGGGCCTCAATCTTTCACCTCCTAGCTTCCTAAGTGCATATTTGCTCAAAGATGGAAGAGGATCATCAAAAAATTTGGAGCTAACTTTTAAATGTCAAGTAAAGCCACACTCTGATTCTATCTCCCCATTCAATTAGCATATGAATTTAATTATTCTGTATAATTTCTTTCTTCCAAATTTTTGGATGTCCTATAGATGGGATTAGTTAAGTTGTCTAGATCTAATAGGGCGATACATCTAGTACAACTATAGACATAATATTTACCTAGATTTATAATTTTAACATACTAATTTCTACAAAATCAAATTAAAATATTTTTTTTGGCCTTCTACCTGCAATTCACTTAAAATACCTTCCAACAAGAAAGAGAAACAAAATAGAAGCAACTAAAGAAAGAATGTTTGTTTGAGTATCATCCCAAGCAAGACTTTTCTCAACTTTAATTACTATATGGTACAACTTTGTATGGGAGTGACCCTAATCAATAATAATATGAAGAAATTTTTTGTTCTAGGACGGTAGGAAGTAAGAGCTCTCCTTTTTTCTTATTTCTTCACATTAAAGCAGTTAGAAAATTACCCACTACAATGATTAACGACAAAGATTATATTATAAAAAAGATTCTTTGCAAACAATTCATACCACATTGAAGAAGAACTCACGTAATTGCATCTCTACCCAATCTGACACTTATTAACAAACTTCTAAAATGAATAACTTCCCCCTAACCAATCTCAAGCTAAACGTCTAAAAGAAGTCTTAAAGATTAAGGATATACAATTTTATAGGTTCTATCTATTCTCCCACTCCAATATCTATAAGATGGATTAGAAACTTATCTCTCTCATATCTTCTTCCTAGATTCTACCTTCTAATTCCTAGCTCCCGCTCCTTGTTTTTATAAGTATCCGCTAAACTTGGAAGAATTGAAATAAATCGAGAAGAGTCAAGGAACTTATTTGAAATTTAAATGTCTTATATCACTTTTTATCCTGTGCTTCTTACTCCTCAATCCACAATCTGTATTAGTTTAATGAAATCAAAATTCAACCAAATTATTAAATAAAGACTTACCTTGAAAATATGGAGTCTTAACTAATTGTTTTTTTTTTTTTTTTTTTTTTTTTTTTTTCTTCTTCTTCTTGTATTGTTGGTAGAGTGATTTCTCTAATCTATTATTGAAAAACCATTTCTATTTTATATCTATAAAGAGAAAGAGTATGGCGGGTGAAGAGGGTGATTAAATCCCTCTACCACTAAAGAAAGGCCTTCTAAAAGAAAAGTTATAAGAATATGTAAAGGATTGCTTATTTGAATAAACAATCCCTTATATCATGTGCAAAGATGGGGTGCAAGGGGTGGACAGGGTGATCAAATCCTTCAACCATTAGAGATGGGTCCTCAATTAGAAGTTTACAAGGAGGGAAGTGATGAAACCTTGAAGACGAGCTCCATTCCTCATGTCTTAGAAGTAACAACCAACCTGAAGAGAACCACCAAATAATGCTAATACTACCACTAAATTAATCAAATATTACTTAAGGTTAGAAATAACAATCTTATAAATTTTTTATTTAATGAATAAATAAAAACATACTAAACTTACCTCAACACATAAAATTTATCATGCATGTAAAAAAATAACATAAAGTAATATTAGTAAACAAAATAAGAATAAAAATTGAATAAAAAAGTGAAGAAAAAAAAGACAAGCAAAAATAAACATAAAACTAAAAATAAAATTAAAATTAAAAAAAATAAAGATTAAAAAAAAATTAAAATTATTAATTAAAGTTATTTTTATTAATTAATTAAAAAATATATTTTTATTTCATAATATATTTTTAATTCTATTTAATTTTTAATTTATTATTATTTTAATTTTAATTAATTAATTATTTTATTTTATTTTATTTATTTTATATATATTAATATATATATATCTTTTATATTTATATAATTTAATTTAGGTAAGAATAAAATTTTAAACTCAAAAATTAAAAGAATAATATAAAATCAAACATATAAATGAGTAAAGAGATAGAATTCACTAACCTCAATTGTATGCCGCTTAAGGCAACAACCTCTCTTCACTCCAAAATTCGCCACAAATTCAATTTTGCTTCAATTGCATAGAATTTTTCACCCATACAAACTCAACTTCAAGATGCTTGTACTCCCAAATTTCCAGTATTAATTAATCACCAAGCTTTAAGAAATGTCTTTTTCAAACATGAGGTACATGAAACTGCTAAGGCATCAAACCTCTTTCTATTCAAAAACTCATTAAAAATTCAAATTCGGTCCAAATCAAACATAAGAAGACTCTTTAGAAAGCTAACAACAAGATGAAGAACTTTACAAAGATTCAAGATCAAATAACAAATATAAAAAAACTGATTGTTGAAAACCCGAGAGCAAATCACTCTTGGGAACAACCACTCAAGGTAGTAGACCTACTTCTACTCAAAAATCCATCAAAAATTCAAACTTGGTCCAAATTAAATATATGATAGCTTTTTCAAAATCTAACATCAGAATACACAATCTCACAAAATTTCAAATTCAAATAGCTATTATATAAAAACAGATTGATAAAAACTCGAGAGCAAATCACCCTCTACTTAATTTTTTTTTTTTTTTTTTTTGTTTTGTTTTGTTTTGATTATAGATGGTAAAAGCTTTGTTTACAAAAATAATGAAGAAAGGTAGAAAACTTACCAATGATGAAGGATAGGGTTGAAATGCTCACTTAAGAAATCCACAAAAGGGACCAACCACCATTAACTCACTTACAATCACCCATACAATTAGAAGCACCACCTCCAGGCAAAAGCACCAAAATGTGAAGGTAAAATTCACTCCTCAACCCAAAATATAAGATGGCCTCAATTAACAATTGCTTATAAAATGTAGTATGGTATATAAGGAGCAATAAACAACAATGAAGGAGAAGAACAACACAATACAAGTGAAATATGTGCAATTGAGTAATTGCACACTATAAAACTAGTCACAGTTTGTTCACTATGTTTTCACCAAATACAAAATAAAGGTAAAAAATAAAAATTATATTTCTAAATAGGTAATTTTTTTATCTTTCTAATGATATAAAAAAATATGTAAATCCAATTTATTATGAGTAAGTTATGATAATTCAAAGATAAAAGGTAAAAAATTGAAAAGTTAAGTGAATAATTTTTACCTCAAGGATAACTTGCTTAAGAGATCAAGAGTTCGAACCTCACCAAGGCTCACAAGTAGTATATAAAGGTGTCCTAGAGAGGCCACGAGGCCTTAGTCTTATCCTCCTACCTACATCCAAGGTGCCACAACCCATATGGGACTTATGCACCTTCCTTCCTACAAGGACTATACTAGCTGCTGGTCCTTCTATTTTCTACTAGTAGAACTAATATTTTTGCATTTTTGACTTCACCATGGTGTTCAAAAACACCCAATTAGCCTGGGAACCTTGTATGGCCTTCAAACCTTGCTCCATTTCTTCATAATAGCTCCCAAGGTGATAAAACTTATTTTTACTAAAGTCTTCAAAATTGCTCTAAAAAATCCTAAAAAATTCTAAATAAATTCTAAATAAATTTTAAAAATTCTTATAATACTTCTAAAGTGATAATATCAATTTAAAACTATTTTATTCTACCTTGGTGATTTTTTATAATAATAAAATCAAATTAAATCTACTAAAAATCCTATTTTCTACATAAATAATTAAAAAGACATGAGATTTCTTTCTCATGCTTTTTCTACTTATTAAATAATATTTATTTATATTTAATAAGTAGTATATAAAGATAGAAGACCAATGTAGATATTGGTCTATATAACTAAATACTAATTCTTACAATCAAGAAAAAATACTAAACCAACTAAGATAATTGCCTCCAAGACTTACTAAGACTCCATTTTTTCTCCACTAATACTATTTCCTTTTATTTAGCATCTTCTAAATACATCTTCATCTAGTGATTATAATTTTGGCACTTAAATGCATTCATTTGTCCTAAAACAACTAATAAGTCAATTTGATGATTCACACCTCATTTACAAAACAAGCAGATGCCTCCAAATCTAACAAAGCGATTATTTGAGGGTTTTGAGGACTAAAATATAAAAAAATTATAAAACAACGAACAAGTTGAACAAAATGAGAGGAACTTAAATAATTTTGTAATATTGGATTGTCCAGCCGCACGGTCCCTAGTATGGCTAAACATTGTTGTTTTCTTAAACAATTGCACTCCTGATTTTGATAATATGTCAATTTTGTTAGTTCAGGCAATTGCCAACCTTGTGGCCTTCCTTGTCATAATATAGGCATAGGTCTTCTTCCATCTAATGCTTCTTTTTTGTGGACTAAGAGGTTTAAATCATACTATATCAAGTTGTATATTTTCTATTGCTCAGTGTAAATTCAAAATGCTTGTTGATATAGGAAAGATATGTCAGATTGCATGTTGTCTTATTAAAATCTATGAATGTTGATCTTGTCGATGTTGAAATAATCAATTATCACATTTAATGGCTTAGCTAATGGCTTCATTGAGCAATTTTAGATACAGAAGTGATAATAATTAATCCTTCACATCATCTTTTAATCTCTAAGAAAATAGGCTCATTAAGGCTTCTTTGTCCCAATTGATGTTTGATGCTAATTGCCTAAAATCAGATGCATAGGCTGATACAGAGCAAGTCCTTTGATATAATGCTTAGATCTTAGTTATTGTCCAATGAATCTTGTCATATTTTCCAAATGCTTCTGCAAATACTTCCATAAAAACTTCAAAGTTGCTTAAAATTGGTAATCTTGTTTTAAACAAAGGAGCAAACCATGATAATGCTTGCTTCATAAACAAAGTGCCAATCAATCTAATCCGTGATTCTTTTGTTGGATAAGTATCAAGTTGTAGGACCGTTATTAATCGAATTTGGTTGATAAATCCTTGAAACTTTGAATAAGTACCATTATATTTTTTTAGAAGACTAACTCGAGGCTCTTTATGTTATTGAACATGTGGATTATCTTGGCGTAGCATAGATAGTATTGCATCTTCAAGTGTAGAAGTTGGAAGTAGATGTAGTCTAGATTGTGGTACTTTGGATGTTGCATTGTTACAAAGTTTTGCTACAATTCCTTCAATCTCCACAATCCTAACAGATAAAGTAATAAGAGCATTTATAATGATGTCTAACTTAGACTCGGAAGATTTGGTCATACTAATGTCTTGACTTCCAACCATTCTAAGAAAAAGAAGAAATGAATTTGTAAAAAGACAATATCAGTTTAGAGGAGGATAATTTGCAACCTCTAAAATACTTTAAGACCTTCAAAGAAAGGGGTGATCCACTTTCTTATAAGAGGGACAAAATTCCAATATTATGATGAAAAAAATATCAGTTTGAAGGAAGGTGATCTACAACCTCTAAAGCATTGGTATACCTCCAAGTAGAGAGATAATTCACTCTCTAATAAGAATGATCTAACTCTAAAATTGAAGATGAGGTCAATCTTGACAAACTATCAAGAACATGATGTCATGTTGTAACACGTTTATGTAGTGAAATATATAAATAAGAATGATTTCTATTTAATATTCAATTATCTTGGTTCAATAGAAATTCAAGATACTTAAAAAAATAGTTATAAAAGCCTCTTAGATTATTTTCTTATTTTAATAGTTAAAAGATAAAAATTAGTTATTAAATTTTTCTTCTAGATTGTAGAAACTCTTTCACTATTTTTAAAAAAAACTATAAGTTAATAAAAATAAGATAGAAGAAAAAAATAGTTAGTATGGTTGATATTAGGATTAAATTGAGACTAGGATCAAGTTTAAAAATCCTTAGAATAAGTTAGATTGATACTCGAGGGTCGACCATGTATAAGATAAGATTAAAATTAGATCTCTAGTTACAAAAATGGCCACCAAGGGCAAGATATCAATATCGTGTTATGTGTTGTTTGGTTTTGGAATGCACCAAGAACTTGGCTGTAGAATATAAGATTGTGTTTATAAAAATACAAGAAATCCTAATAGATTTTACTACACATAAGAAGAATACAATCCAAATTTCAATGCAAAAGTATTTAAATCTAATATAAAGTGCTCAAAAACACTCTTCTTAGTAATCTCAACCATACATAATTCTAATTGCTTTGTTACCTTCACAATAAGGCAACTTAGATTTTTTTTACAAGTCTTAATCCTATTTAGTGAGCTTTAGTAAGCTATAACTCCTAATCTAACCATCCACTTGATATAAAATTTTTATACAAATACCGCTATAATTCATCTATATGCTCAAAAAATTTCAGGCCAATCCAACTTACAAATTAGAAGATAATGCCAAAATTCCGCACCGGTGTCTCCCAGCCTCTTACTCAAAGTTTGATGCAGATATGCTAGCAATAACTTCTCTTTGTTCAATTGTTAACTCTAGCTCAAACTTAGTGTTTAGCTTGGTCTTTGCATCTTTTAACACTCTATCAATTTTCACTTATTTTAATTGATAGATCTCTAGATATTGAAAAATCCCTAAACAACTTAGAACTGCCAACTTCCGGTACCTTATCGCACTAATGGGCAAATATCTCTTAGGTGCATTATTAAATTGTTGTAAGATTTTTTGTACTCTTAATTCACCTAATCAACCAAATATTGTCAAAGTTGCAAGTATAGATGTTGCACCAATTGTACAAAGCAATCAAAAGTGCTAATCCTAGCTTTATTACATAAAATCCGAATTATCAATATAAACCTTGACTTTGAATAACCATTTCTCTTTCCTTAGAAATCCTATAAAAGCAAGAAATTTACTTCTACAATGAGCTCAAAACCTTCTTCTAAATCCTACTTGCTAATCTCCAAATGTTCCAAAATCCTGCCTCTGGTGGTTGTTTTTGTGGCTAGAGGTTTGATTTTGATCCTATCTCATATCCAGTCGTCTTCCGGGTATTAATTCAACTTATTTTAAGGATTTTTAAACTTAATCCTATCCTCAATTCAACCTTGGTATCTACTATATTAATTTTTTACTTCCTTTATGTTATTTTTATTAACTTATGGCTTTTTTAAAAGCCGTGAAATGATTTCTACAACCTAAAAGAAAAATTTTAATAACTAATTTTTATCTATTAGCTATTAAAACAAGAATTAATTTAAGAGGCTTTCATAAATCTTTTTTTAAATACCTTAAGTTTCTAATGAAGCAAGATAATTAAGTATTAAATAGAATTTATTCTTATTCATACTTTTCACTATATAAATATGTTACAACACAACATTCACCCCCTCTAAACCTGCGCATCCTCTAGTAATCACCATTGAAACATATGTCATAGTTGGCATCATACCATCTCTTCATTTCATGCACCAAGTTCTTCTTCATCATGGTCATTATCCATTTCAATATAATTATCTTCTCCAATGTCATTGATATCTTCAATATGATCTTCTACATTTATTTTTCCATCTCGTCTTTTGAAAACCTTTATTCACTTCCCAGCAATAAGTATCTTCAATCTTATACCATCCAATTCTTTCAATGAATACGTGGCATTATCATAAATTGTTACTATTACATATGGTCCAAACCAATGTTTTGAAAACTTTCGTAAGTTTTGTAAGAATAACCTTATTCCCTAGCCTTACCCTTTATAATCTTTTCAATACTAGTTCAACATCTTCTGGTCTTTGTTTAAGTTGTCAAATTCTAATAGCCAATAACACTTTTGTTGTTAATCCATCTTCCCAAGGTAGCATACTTCAAGTTGGCACATATTCTTTAATTGGCATAATAAGTTTTTGACCTATCATGAGTTCCACTGGCATATATCCTGTCACCAAATTATATGTTGTTCAATCAATTCATAATACATAGAGTAGAAGTCGAGGCCATTCTCTCATTCTTCCACTACAAGCTTTAACTAAGGCTTTTACAATTGGTGGGTGTCTATGTTCACTCTTTGCATTCCCCTTTAGATTATAAGCGGTAGTCAATGATAATTTAACTCCACATCTTTTAAAGAATTCATGAGCTTTATGTGCATTTAATTCTCCATGATCTATAGTGATCTTTCTCACACATCTTTAGCAACAAAAAACATCCTCAAACAAAAACTTGCAAATTTCTTCTATAGACTTTGTCCTTAAAGCCTTGCCTTCCACTTGGTTTGATAAATCTTCACAAGCCAAAACTAAATACTTTATTTGCCATAATCCTATTGGCATAATAACCAAATCCACAACCCATTTAAAATGAATGGCCAAAGGATATGTTAGATGTAAACCATCTCAATGTCGTATATTTGAATACATTTAATAAGTTATACAAGATTCTACAAATGAAGTTATATCTCCATACATATTATTCTACCAATACCGTTCCTTCAATTTAACAAAAGTAGCCCAAATCCCTCTATGCCATACCCATAAACTATCATAAAATTCCTTGAGTAGTTTTTGTTGATCTTTTTTGGTACCTACCACTTATTTTGGCATTCCAATGTTTGATTTCGGCCTCTTCCATAGAAATCCTCCTTGTAATATGAACTTATATGCCTTTTTCTTGATCTGTCTAAATTTTTCAACCAACCAATTAGTATGCTTGATTAATGTGGTCAAATAATGTCCAATATCCAATAAATCCCCTTCATAATTTTCTTCATGAAATGGCTTATTTTCCTTGTTCAATTATGAAATTGAATAAAATTTTGTACCCACATCATCAATATCCTCTATCATCTCATTTTCTCCATCATATCTTGCTTGAGATAACATATCTGTTACGAAATTGTCTTTTCCCGTAACATGCTTAAACTTTGGATTTAATGACTCGATATTAACAATCTATCTCAACATTGCAATGTTTGGGGTTGTACAATTAGTAATCATTCCAAGCAAAGGCAAACAATCTATTTCAACCACCACTATTGTGCCAATTAAAAAATCCTTTTCAGCTTTCATAGTTGAAACAACTCCCCATAATTCTCTTTTCACCTGAGAATATGTATGTTGGCATATATTTAAAACCTTAATTCCAAAGTGAACTACAAATCTATATTTATTTGAATCATCTTGATCCACCGCCCATCCAATTACAATTGAACTAGTACCCACTGTAAGAATCATTGGTCTATTGTACTTATAATCAATTTTTCTCAATATTGGAGGTAATGTCAATAATTTCTTCAATATTTGTATTGCTTTAATATGCTTTTTTTTCCATTTAAAATAATACCCTTTGCATAATAACTCATACAATAGATCTGCTATATGAACATAGTAAGGAATCTAAATACAATAGAACACACATGCATCCAAAAACCTATGCACATCTATTAAAAAACTATAATCTTCTTTTATTCTTCCAATTGCATCAACCTTGGCTGGATTTGGTTTTCTTCCATAAAATCTACATGAATGTCCAACAATTATAACTTCTTATATTCCAAATATAGATTTTATATCCGATAATATAAGATGAACTCCCTCAAGTAGAGTCAATATCTTTTCACAATCTTGTATATAATCAACAACATACTTGCGACATCCCCTCTTATCTAAAGTTTCATCCTTGTTATCTTCTTTGCATCCTTTTATAGGGACATTATCTTGGAAAAGGCATAATCTTCTCAGAAATAAAATCCTTCAATACCTTGTTCATCCCATTCATCATATGCGCAATTGAATTAGTAGCACCTTGAGGAAGAGTATACATTCTAACTAATCCAAGTGGTGTTCTCATTGTTGTCATGTCTCTATTCTCTTTTGCAAGTTGAAATTGGTCATAGCTTAAATACAAATCATCCATTGAATGAATTGCCCTTCTTGCAAATGCTTTAGCAAATTCATCTATTATCGGTCTAATTCCTATATTATTGATAGTCACTATATTTACTTGTTGCATAGCTTGAATAAATCGTAATGATCTATTTTTTTTAGGCATTATAAACCATCGGCTAGAATATGGTACAAAAAAAGACTTTAAAATCTTCATCTTTATCTTTTCTTTCAATAATTCCACCAAACTCAATAAATGCGTCCTTGACACTGAAATTGGCCTCAAATTCCAAGGTACATGTGGTATAGTGAAAATAACCATTGGAGTTATAATATTTGGATCTACACACCGAATTTCATGAGACTCAATGGCAAATGATTTATCTCGTTTTGCTAGCATTTCTTTGAAGCATGTAATTTCTTCTAGCAACAAAGAACCATCAGAATCAATCTTCAATTCTTCAAAAGTCTCTTCAATAAACTTATGCCCAATATTTTTTGGATCCCTTAAGCACTTTTTTCTTGATACTTCTTTTGTTTGTTCTTTACAGTCTTTTGGCAAAGGTCCAGCAATGGATTTCACCTTCTTATCTATTGTCTTATATTTTGTTTCAACCATAACCTATAGTGTTTGAAAAGATTCAATTATATCATAAACTTCTTTTGAATGAATCTGTATAATTTTATCATCGTCACCTGATCTAATAGATGCAACGAATTTCAAAGGATCTTCCAATCCATTTTCTTCATAGATACCAATAATCTTTTCATCATCTTTTAATATTTTTAACCCATATAATTCTTTTTCAATAGCACATAATTTTTTTCTCTCATTTCTTTTTAAATCCTTAATCCTCTTATATATAACACTTCTATTTTCAAGAATGTTAATAAATCCTATATCAAAGATACATATATCTTGTGAGAGTACCTTCCCTTTTGTACCTGCATAATCCTGTTTTATAGTGGTACTCCTCAAAAATCCGTAAATTCTTTAACAACTCTTAGCAATGGTTTCTCTCTCAACCTGTCTTGATTGCGTTTATGATTTGGAAGAACAGTCAAAAATTGTACTGCCCTTCTTCCATCTTTACTACAAATTTGTGTATAAGTTGATCCATCATCAAGTATTTTTGTTTCCATTCCAGTTGCAATAATATACGGTTGTCACAATATAAGAAGATAAGTTGTTGCATCTTGAACAAAAAAATTTTGTTCCATTATTACATCACAAATATAAATCTTCATATCTGAGCAAGCACCATACAAGTCACCTCTTGTACTATTAGCTATCCATATTATCCATCCATGCTCGATATTATATGATCACTTTTGTTTCATGTAAAGATCTTTAGACATAAGATTTATTTCTAAACCATGGTCAATCAATGCAATAATTGGCTCATCTATATCTCTAATCTTTATTAATGCCTTTGTAGTTGCTTTAGTCTAGTGCTTTTAAGTATATTGACTTGAAATTTCTTTTTTCTTATCACTTGGATCATCAAAATGTGCTTTTTGATTATAATTCTTTTCTCCAATTGTTGATTGTTTGGAACAATTACCAATTTCATCTTCTACATCTTCACATATATGTGCATCAATAGCATGATTTGATCTAGCTTCACCCATTAATTACCTTTTTTGCTTAATGCTGTCAATAATGACATCATAGAATTCTTTCTTTGCAATACCCAATATTTCCTTCAAGGTAAATTCAACTTTAGCATTGAGGACATGTTCTTCAAGCACCCCTTTTAAATGTGTTGCTGCTTCAATATCAGTGAGAAGTTTGTAAGCCGTTGACTTATCTTTTTCTCCTAAGTCCTTTGATTTTTTTTTTGAAGATATTGAAGCATCTTTTGTTACAATATCAAGACTACTTTGTTGCTATATCAAGACTACTCGTCCTTGTGATAAGTTGGACTATCGTAGATTTGGACCTTTTCCTATTTCTAAACAAATCAATCTAGTTGTATATCGATTATACCTACCGAAGTCCATAAAGATCTATCTTGTATTTCACATGTTACTACTTGAGCCATACAAGACAATAGATATACAAGGAAGAAGACAAATGCCACTGCCTCCTGTAGAAGTGGACAACGATGAAGAATTCAAGATTGAAGAGATTTTAGATTCTAGGCAGCGCCAAAATTAATTGGAATATCTTATGCATTGGCATGGATACAATATTAGTGAATGCACATGGGAGCCATCAAAGAATCTAACAAATGCATCAATAAAGGTTAATGCATTTCATCGACAACATCCATCAAAACCAAGATAAATACTCAAGAAATTCTTTGCTATAAAGCAAGGCAGGTTCTATAGAGGTTTCATCCTACTTTGTATCATTGTTTGTCATTAGATTTGTTTGTGCTAAAGAGATGGAGGATCAACAACCAGCAAATTTAGCTCAAGAGCCATCATTTGCTGATTTACCGGATGAGACATTACGACTATCACAACCTTCAAGACGATGGAATAGAGATGAAGATCCTCAAGAACGACATGTCCTTCCTCGGATTGATGGCAAAATACAACGTGTTTGGTATCACGACCTTGGAAGAGACTCCCGATGTTTGGTGATACTTTTAGAGTAGGAACTACTCCTGATGGTGTTTCTAATATTTTCTTTGAAGGAAGTTATAAAGGCCTCAACAATGATCAAATAATAGGGTGGTCCTCTCGCCCTGGTATGGGACATTATTGATGGCTGAAAGGACCTATCAACTACCTTCGAAGGGAACAAAGATCAAAATATGTGGCAAGCATAATTCAACATATCTTGGACTTCCTCAACATATAATCACCGCTCCTCGTGGAACTTATCCCTAGAAGGGGGAGTAATGTCACGGACATAAGATTTACTCCAATAAATTATCTAAATAATATAGACCAATAGAAGTAGGTAAAATAAGTTGATTTGATAATATCTGATAGAAAAGCTTCTTAGAAGCTTCATAGATGCAAAATCACCTTTATACATGTCTATAGGTGATTGGTAGGTTAAAAATTTGGTCAACAAGCTAGCCACATGGTACACATGTTGGCAATAGCCATTCTAGTTTTCTTTGAATATATATACTTTCTTATTCCCATTTTGTGACTTTTCTTTGATACAATTTCTATTAGATTATGTATCTTTTTCTAGTTCATGTCCTTGACACAAAGGCAGGGATTCATGACATTTAGAAATTGGCAAGTAGGACTTAGGAAAGGATTTTGAGCTCATTCGAGAGGCAAAATTTTTGCTTTTATAGGATTTGTGAGGACAAAGCAATGGTTATTCAAAGTCAGGGTTTGTACTGATGATTTGAATTTTATATAAGAAAATTAGGGCTAGCACTTTTTATTCCTTTGTGCAATTGGTGCTACATCTACACTTGCAAATTAGACAGTGTCTAATTGATTGGATGAACTAAGAGTACAAAAAATCTTCTAACAATGTAATAGTGTAGTTGGGAGATATTTGCCTATTAGTATGATAAGGTATTGGAAATTAGCAGTTTGAAGTTGTTTAGAGATTTTACAATATCTAGAGATCTATTAATCAAAATAAGGAGAAAATTGGCATAGTGTTAAAAGACGCAAAGACCAAGCTAAATGCTAAGTTTGAGCTGGAGTTAACTATTGAAGGAGAAGTTGTTGCTGGCATATCTGCATCAAACTTTGAGTAAGTAGCTGAGAGACACTAGTGCAGAATTTTGGCATTATCTTACAATTTGTAAGTTGGATTGGACTAAATTTTTTTGAACATGTAGATGACTTATAGCGGTATTTGTATAAAAAAATTTATATCAAGTGGATGGTCAAATTAGGAGTTATAGCTTATTAAAACTTACTAACTAGGATTAAGACTTGTAAAGAAAATCTAAGTTGCTTTATTGTGAAGGTAACAAAACAATTAGAGTTATGTGTGGTTGAGATTATTAATAAGAGTATTTATGAGTATTTTATATCAGATTTAAACACTTTTGCATTAAAATTTGGATTGTGTTCTTCTCATATGGAATAAAACCTATTAGGATTTCTTGCATTTTTATAAACACAACCTTACATTCCACAACCAAGTGCCTGATGCATTCTCAAATCAAATAACACGTAATATGACAACATGCTTTTTGATTATAACTCCTTCTTTCACTTGTTGATTGTTTGTAACAATTGCCAATTTCATCTTCTTCATCCTTACATATACTTGCATCAATAGCATGATTTGATCTAGCTTCACCCATTAATTACCTCTTTCACTTAATATTGCCAATAATGACATCATGGAATTTTTTCTTTGCAATATCTAATATTTCCTTCAATGTAAATTCAAATTTAGCATTGAGGACACATTCTTGAAGTACCTCCTTTAAATCTATTGTTGCTTCAATATCAGAGAGAAGTTTGTAAGCTATTTATGTACATTTTTTTCTTAAATCCTTTGATTTTTTCTTTGAAAATATTAAAGCATCTTTTGTTGGTAATTCTTGTGAAGCCATCTCACAAGCCTTATCTCCCCAAGTTTGCGTTTTAGAAGGGTTTCCTTCTCTTATGTTATTAAAATCTTATCTTCTATTTTCTTCTATGAAGGCTTAATATTGATTCTTAGCAATATAGGCATATATTGATAAAGCTTCCACAAGATCCACCTAATCCGTAGTTCCATGAATTATTATAGCAGTCTTCAATAAAGCTTCTCGTGGCATCTTCTTCTTATGCATTGTAGAAATGGTAGAAGACCAAATCCCACTTGGTTCAACATTTCCAAAAAATTCTTGTTTGCTATTGTTATCTATTCTAATATCATAATTTATAATTTTTATTATTGTAATTCCATTTGCTATCAAATAATCCTTAATTAATACATTTATACCTCCCTTATCAAAGTTGGTTTGGATAAAATCACCAATATCCTTTAATGCCATCTTTCCATCTTTCTAAAAAATAATGCCTGGTTAGACCATTTCATTGAACTCACGACAATCCTTTTGAAAGTGAGAATCATCATTACACCACATGCATCTTTGTATATACCTTTGCTTAAAAGTGGATTTTGGATTCATTACAAAATCTTCTCCTCAAGCCTTATAAGTTTCATTTGAAGATTCCGCATCTTGTATATAAGATCTTCAATCTCCACATCTTATTTCTATGATGTAGTTGTTGAAGGTTGAATAATAGGTACCATTGATCGTGAAGTGGGCACTTGAATTTTAAGTACTTGCACAATTCTTTGGATATCAATCCTATCCTTCCTCCTTTCTCTTTTTGCAAGCAATCTCATTGCATCTTTGACTTCTTTCCATTTTGTTGTCAATCCTTTATCCTCTTCTTTATCTTCAAGAAGAATTTTCAACCTTTCTTGTAATTCTCTATCTGCTGCTTGAAGAAATAACTTAATCTTATTTGGTCTCAAGGTTACTTTTTCTACTTTTGATAATCAAGAATACTGTTTCTCAAACTCTCTTAATAACTCAATAGCTTGCAATTTCTTGTTAAGATTTTTAATCCATTTCAAAAAAGATTTCTTAGTGACCCGATAAAAGTTTTCTAAGAAATATTCATCTCTTAATGCATGAGAGAATCTCTCCCAAGAACTTCCAAATTGCTCTATTACTAATTTCACATATTCTCTTATCTCCGGCATTGTAGCAAGTTCAAATAATAAAATCATGTCCCTTTCAGAGACTCAATTCAATTCCATTTCTTGCATATAATATTTTAAGTATTTAAAGATGTTTTTTCCATCAAACTGGTCGACCTTATTAACCATTGCTTGCAATGCTTTGGTTGCCAAAGTTCCTTGCGATCCTCGCCCTATTGCTGTTGCATAAATAATATAAAAGCTTAAAACATATTTGCAGTATTTGGATCTAGATACATATCTTATCTACAAAAAAAAAATCTACTTGAAGCTCCACTTGAAGATCCTCTTGACACACCACCCAAAGCTCCATCAATAATTCTAAAATCCACCTTCTTACTTTCTTGTGCCATTAATTTCAAATAACTAAAATAAACTCCAACCTTCCATGTCAAACTTTCATATCAAGTTCACCACTTATGTTGTATTACATGTTGTTTGGTTTGAAAATGCATTAGGTACTTGGCTGTGGAATATAAGATTGTGTTTATAAAAATGCAAGAAATCCTAATAGATTTCATTCCATATAAGAAGAATACAATCCAAATTTCAATGCAAAAGTGTCTAAATCTAATGTAAAGTGCTAAAAAACACTCTTCTTAGTAATCTCAACTACACATAACTCTAATTGCTTTGTTACCTTCACAATAAGATAACTTAGATTTTCTTCACAAGTCTTAATTCTAATTAGTGAGCTTTAATAAGCTATAACTCCTAATTTAACCATCTATTTGATACAAATTTATTTATACAAATACCACTATAAGTCATATACATGCTCAAAAAATTTCAGCCCAATCCAACTTATAAATTGTAAGATAATGCCAAAATTCTGCACTGGTGTCTATCAGCCTCTTATTCGAAGTTTGATGCAAATATGTCAGCAACAACTTCTCCTTGTTCAATTATTAACTCTAGCTCAAACTTGGTGCATAGCTTGGTCTTTGTGTCTTTTAACATTGTGCAAATTTTTACTTTGTTTTGACTAATAGATCTCTAGATATTGAAAAATCCCTAAACAACTTCAAATTGCTAACTTTTGGTACCTTGTCACACTAATGGGCAAATATCTCTTAGGTGCACTATTAGATTTTTATAAGATTTCTTGTACTCTTAGCTCACTTAATCAACTAGACATTATCAAATTTACAAGTATAGATGTTACACCAATTATACAAAGCAATCAAAAGTGCTAGCCCTAATTTTATTACATAAAATCCAAATTATCAATAAAAACCCTGACTTTGAATAATCATTACTCTCTCCTCACAAATCCTATGAAAGAAAACTTTTTACTTCTACAATGAACTCAAAACCTTCTTCCAAACTCTACTTGTTGATTTTCAGATGTCACGAATCCGTGCCTTCCGTGATTGTTTTTGTGGCTAGAGGTTTGATTTCAACCCTGTCTCATACCTGATCATCTCTTGGATATTAATCCAACATATTTTAGGATTTTTAAACTTCATCCTATCCTCAATTCAACCTTGGTATCTACCATATTAATGTTTTATTTCCCCTATCCTATTTTTATTAACTTGTTGCTTTTTAAAAAGCCGTGAAATGATTTCTACAACCTACAAGAAAAATTTTAACAACTAATTTTTATCTATTAGCTATTAAAACAAGAATTAATCTAAGAGGCCTTCATAAATCTTTTCTTAAGTATCTTAAGTTTCTAATGAACCAAGATAATTAAGTATTAAGTAGAATTTGTCTTTATTCATACTTTTCACTATATAAACGTGTTACAAAACGACATTAGATCATTTAGAGATAGGCAACTAGGATTGGATAATTAGCTTTAAGTTTCTTTTAGGGATGTTACAATTGTTTCTATAGCATTTAGAAGGACTTAATATTTGCTATCTAAAGTTAGGATTTGTATTGGAGGTTAAATTTTTATGCAATAAAATTAGGACCTAAACTTTCAGATATTATATGCAATTGAAGTAACATCTATGGTTGAAATTTTGATAGTATGTAGATGATTTAGTATGCTAAGATTGAATAAACATTTTTAATAATCTAAAAGTACAATAAAGATTTATGCAATCTTTAGTATGAAAAGATATCGGAAATTGATAGTTTAAGGTTATTTAGGATTTCTGCAATATCTAAAGATCTATTAGTTGAATCAAGGTGAAATATAATACAGTGTTAAAAAACTTGAAGGACGAGCTATACACTAATTTTTAGCTAAAGATAATAGTTAGAGAAGGAAAAATTATTACTTGGATATCTGCATTAACTTCCAAGTTGGCGGCCAAGTCACTTCAATGCGGTTTTTGGTTAATTTTTGATAATTTGTAAGTTGGATTGGGTTGAAACTTTTTAAGCATATAGAAGATTTATATTTGCATTTGTGAGCAAAATTTCACACCAAGTTAATAGTCACATTAAGATTTATAGCTTACTAAAGTTTATTAACTATGATTAAGATTTGCAAAGAAAAATCTAAGTTGCTTGATTGTGATAAGTGACAAAGCAATTGGGATTTATATATAGATGAAGTTATCAAGAAGAGTATTTTTAAGCACTTTGTATTGACTTAAGCATTCTTATATTGGTATTCAAATCATATTCTTCTTATATAGACAAAATTTGTTAAGAATTCTTAAATATATGTGAACTATAACTTCATCGTTTACAGTCAAGTGTCCAGCACATTTCCAAACATGATAACAAGTAATATAACAACAAGAATATAAAATAAGAGACTTAAAGTAGGACAAGATTTCAAGAAAAAAACAAACAAGAACTTGATTATCTATTGAATTTTTGCCATCAAGTTTTAAATAAACTCTCCACAGCTAGGTACCTAATATATTCCCAGATAGAAGTTCACACCATATAACACCATGCCAATGTATAAGATATTCCAACCTATTTTGTTGCTACCTTGAATCTAAGATCTCTTCCACCTTAAATTCTTTATTATTATCTATTTCTATAATAGGCAATGGTATTTATCTTCTTCTTTGTATATCCACTATCTTGTATAGCTTAAGCAATGACACGTGGAATATAGGATGGATTTTCATAGATTTTGATAGATTTAATTGATAAGCAATTGGATTGATTTGTTTATAAATTAAAAATGATTTAAGCCTATAATAATCTAGCTTGTTACAATGACAAATAGTCTTGATATTATAAAAAAAATAACCATATCTTATCACTTATGTAGAATTTAGATTGTTCCTTATAATAGGCAACTACATTGATCTTTTCTTGTTCTTGAGTTTTTTTTAATTGTGCCTTTATTGTTATATGTAGCTGCAACAACAGATTTGTCAAATCTTCTACCGTAGGATTATCAGCTTTTGAAAAGTCAAAAGTATCAAGTCATAGATAATAAACATAATTGGCAAAGAATGGAATTTATTGAATAGACAAATGTATCAAATTATTATAAGTAAATTCTATCAAAGGCAAAAGAATTATCCAATCATCTTGATAATAGTTAATGGTACATCTCAAATATTATTCCAAAACTTGATTTATCTTTTTTTATTTATCTATTAATTTGAGATTGAAAAGCTAAAGATAATTTAATATCCACCTTCAATATTTTAAAAAGGATCTTCCAAAATCTTGATACAAATTGTATCCCTCTATCTGATATAATATCCTTTGATAATCCATGATAGCAATGTATATTATCAAAGAAGAATTTAGTAGTATTTTTACTTGTGATAGATTTTGTACATGGCTATTTTAATGAAATGATCTACAATCACAAATATAGGATCATATAAATTTGAATTTAGAAGATTTATAATAAAGTCCATAGAAACAAAAGATCAAAGTTGTTTTGGTATAGATAATAGTTGGAGAAGTCTATATGCTCAATGATATAGAGTTTGTGATCTTGAACAAACATTGCACGACTATACAAGTTCTTTAACAACCTTTCATATTTGAAGCCACCAAAAATCTCTTAATAGTAGCTCCAAAATCTTGTTATATCCAAAATGTCCTACTATAAGGAAGTTCTGATGAGCTTCAATAGCATGTAGTCATACTTCACCTTTTAGAACATATTGTCACGGACACAGAATACAAAGAGGAAATCTAAACAAGAATTTCAAAGAGAATTGGCAAGAACTAGATTGATCAGATGAGTACAAGAGCAACACCAGAGAGGTGAGCTAGAGCTCCAAGAGATGTGTTGTCGAGACTGAAGAACTCTTCAGCCTCGACTCCTATATATACTTCTAAATAAGAAACTTCTTGAGCGACTTCCAACAACTTAGGAAGCTTCTCAAGCAACTTCTTCTAGCAACTAGGAAGCTTCTCAAGAAACTTCCACTAACTGCTAATGGAAACTTCTAGAAGGTTCTAGAGACTTGCTTCTAGAATGTTCTAATTTCTAGAAGGTTCTAAGACTATGTTCCTAACATCACCCCCTCCTTTAGCTTCGAGGTCTCCGAGAAGCAATGTTGTTGTCAGTCAATACCAACGCAAAAAAATGAAGATCTGTCGCATAACGTCTGCTATAAATTCAATTGTCTTTCACAAGGCAAGTGGTTCATCGATCCTTGAAGCCAACGGTAGTGGCCATGCCCTCAACTTCCGACCAAGCATGAACTTCGTGTCTTCATTGTGGAACTGTCCTGCAAACATACCTTCTGGCTGACCATTGTAAGCAGGCTCGACTTCAAATACAATCACCAGTGATCGGTTACTTGGTATCCTCCGTCGTCGTCGTGGTACAGGTGGTTCTTCATCTCGAGGTCGCCTTCGTGAGCTAGTAGGTTGAGATGATATGATTGGCATGGTATCTATCTCTTGGCTATCTATGTCGAAAGACCAAACTATGGCTATCAGAAAAGATCTACTCTATCTTGGAGAAAATAACCACATCAACTATGAATTTTGATAGTGTTTTCTCCTCCTTTTATGTTACTAGATGAGCAAGCTTCAGAAAGAAGTTATCCTCGAACCGGCTTAGGTTTTTGAGGATATTGTTGATGAAACTCTTGTACCTTTTGCGGCGCATTGGCGAGATTTTTGGCCGGCTCCCATGTTCGCTCATTGATATCGTAGCCTCTCTAATATACAAAATACTCCAATTTTTCCCATTTACGCCGCAAATCTAGCACCTTTTCTACCTCGTATTCCTCGTGGTTCTCGATTTTGATACTAGGTGGCGAACTTTGCACTCTTCCAGGAAAAGACGATTCTCGATAAATCTCCAACAAAGAAACATGAAAGACTGGATGTACCTTCATAGCAGCTGGTAACTCCAGACAGTACGCCATTGGATTGATTTGCTTCAAGATGACAAATGGTCCCAACCTCCGATAGTCCAACTTATCACACGGCCGCTTGGTCTTGATATTCCGTCAAAGTAGCCATACCTTATCTCCAGTTTTGAAAATAGGTGCTTGATTTCGAAGTTTATCTGCGGATGTCTTATAAGACTCTTGAGCAGACTGCAATTGCACCTTTAACATAGTTTGAAGCTCTGATAGCTGCTTCACAAATCCTTCAGTTGCTGGGTTGTTATTCGTTGATAGACTTAACAAATCAAGCTTCGGATGGTATCCATAGTTAGAAAAGAATGGTGTTTGTTGAGTTGACGCGTGCAAGGTGTTGTTATATGCAAACTCGGCTAACGATAGATATGCGGCCCAATCATCTTACTGATAGTTGATGCTGCATCTTAGATACTGTTCCAAAACTTGATTCACCCGTTCCGTTTGGCCGTCAGTTTGAGGATGGAAAGCTGAAGAAAGCTTGATATCCACCTTCAATATTTCAAAAAGAGATCTCCAAAACTTTGATACGAATTGAGTTCCTCGATCCAACACGATATCATCTGGTAGGCCATGATATCGATACACATTGTCAAGAAAGAGCCTTGCTGTATCTTCACTTGACGATGTCTTCTTGCAAGGGACAAAGTGCGCCATCTTTGTAAGTCGATCTACCACAACAAAAATGCTGTCGAAATAATTCGATGGTGGCAGATCTGTAATAAAGTCCATGGAAACTGAAGACCATGATCGGCGTGGAATTGGCAATGGCTGTAAAAGTCCGTAAGGGCGATGCCGAGGATTTTTAGATCTTGAATAGATGTTGCAAGTGAGGACAAAATCTTTCACATGCTTCTACATTTGGGGCCACCAGAAATCTCGAGGAATAAGTTCCAAGGTCTTGTTGAATCCAAAATGTCCCGCAGCTGGAAAATCGTGACGAGATTGAAGAACTTGGAGCCGTACTAGTCCTTTCGGAATATACAACCGCTCCTCAAAGTATAAAAGATCTCCCTCCACTTTGAACTTGTCATTATTGGCACGTTGCTTGATATCAATTGCTATTGAATCTTCAATGGTCGCGGTACGTACCTGATTGAGGAAGTCAGCATCGATTGGTACAATGGCAGCGTGAAGCCGGAATTGCTCTGGCTTCAATAGCGTCGTACACTGTTGATCGAATGCTGCCTCTCCAGCCTTTGGTGCAAGATACGATCTCCTCGATAATGCGTCAGATAGTCCTTGTTGCTTTCCAGGTCGATAAGTGATAACAAAGTCGAATCTAGATAGCAACATATTCCACCGAGCTTGACGCCGATTCAAAATTCGAGCCGACATAAAATATTCTAAATTCTTGTGATCCGTATATATGGTTACCGGATGTGCCGCTCCTTTGAGAAAGTGACGCCACTCTTGGAAAGAATCCACTATAGCAAGAAGCTCCTTATCGTGGATCTCATAGTTGATCTCAACAGCAGAGAACTTTCGAGAATAGAATGCAATTGGATGGAGCTTTTCATCAGTACCCATCTATGAAAGTACGGCTCCCAAAGCAAAATCCAAAGCATCGGTTTCCAAATAAAAGGCCTTTGCAAAATCCGGGTGGACCAAGATCAGAGCCGTTGTAAACGCCATCTTAAGATCTTGAAATGCTTTCTCTACTAGGAGTCCCCATTCGAGCTTCTCCTTACACATCAACCGAGTGAGTGGAGCAGCAACTTGGGAATAATTCTTAATAAAAATCCGATAGAAATTAGCAAAACCAAGAAAACATTGTACATCTCTAATCGTCTTTGGAACCTCCCACGACACGATTGCTTCTACTTTCTTGGGATCCATTTTCAAGCCTTCTGTAGTCGCGATGAATCCCAAAAACTCCATCTCAATTTGGTGAAATAAGCACTTCTCCAACTTGGCGTAGAGTCCTCGCTCACGTAGTTTTTCAAGGACGAGACGAACATACTTTTCATGCTTTTTTTTGTTCTTAGAAAATATCAGAATATCATCCAGATAGATGACAACAAAATCGTCAAGATGCTCCCGGAAGATGTCATTCATCATGTGTTGAAAAACTGTTGGAGCATTAGTAAGACCAAAAGGCATGACATTATACTCGAAATGGCCATACCTTGTACGGAAAGCTGTCTTCTATTTGTCTCCTTTTTTAATTTGTACAAGGTTGTAGGCTCCTCTTAGATCGATTTTTGTAAAGATCCTTGCTATCCAAGTTGTTCAAGAAGACCAGATATCAAGGGTAACGGATAACGATTCTTCTTTGTTACCTTGTTGAGACCTCGATAGTCCACGCACATCCGTAGCGAGCCATCCTTCTTTTTTACAAATAAGATTGGTGCTCCAACTGGTGACTTCGAATGGCGAATGAAGTTCTTGGCTAGATTCTCATCAATGTACTTCCGCAATTTTGCCAACTCCGTCTGCGACAAATTGTAGATTGGGCCAAAAGGGGGTTGTGCTCCTTCTTGCAAGTCTATGGCACAATCATATGGTCGGTGCTCCGGTAGCATATCAACATTCTTTTTTTGAAACACATCTTGAAAATCTTTATATTGCTCCGGTATACTTGCTGTCGAAATCTTCTCTTCGCTGATTCGAGTCGCATAAATGACAAATGGTGTACCTTCCTTAGACAATCTTACAAATGCTCTTGCTCCAATAAATAAAGATTTTTTGATTTGGGGTCTTCTAACTGGTTTACTCTTGGAACGTTCTATTGGAAATGTTATCTTTCGTAACCTCCAATCTATGGTTGGATTATACTTTTCCAACCAAGAAAGACCAAGAATAATAGGACTTGACGGAGTCTTTATAATATTGAAGATAATATAACTACTATGGTCCTTAAATGCTATTTCTATAGATTCTGATTCATGAGTGACACTACCAGACAGTAAAGGTCGTCCATCTATGACTTCTATGTAAACAGGTTTAGGTTTCCGTACTAGAGGGATCTTATGATGTTTAGCATATTCTTCGTCTAAGAAACAAGCGGATGCTCTTGAATCTAATAATGCTAAAGTTTTAAGCTTTTGAGGACCAAAAAATAAAGGGATTGTAAAACAAAGGGCAGGTTGGGCAGAGAGGGAGGAACCTAATTGTTGTTGTGATTATTGACTGTCCAGGCGCACGGTTCCTATTGTGGCTGGGTATTTTTGTTTTTCTGAAAAAACGTGCCTCTGGTTTTGACAATGCGTCAATTCTGCTTCTTGGGATAATTTCCAACCTTGTGGCCTTCTTCACCGCAATATAAGCATAGTCCTTCCTCCATGCGTCGCTTCTTTTCTTCTGGAGTGAAGGATTTGACACGTACCGCATCAATTTGCATGTCGTCCGTATTGGAATGTGAATTCAAACTGCTTGCTGACATGGTTGAGGCGTGACGAGTCACATGTTGTCTTGAGCATTGGTCTTGGCGACGCTGAAATAGGCGGTTGTCACACTTCACAGCTTGGCTAATGGCTTTGTTGAGCGTTCGTGGATCAGGAAGAGATAATAGCAAATCCTTCACATCATCCCTCAAACCCCAATAAAATTGACTCGTCAATGCTTCTTCATCCCAGTTGATGTCACATGCTAATTGTCTGAAGTCTGATGCATAAACTGATGCAAAGCGTGTCCCTTGTCGTAGTGATCAAATCTTTGTTGTAGCCTATCGAGCCTTGTCATGCTCGCCAAATGCTTCCGCAAACGCTTCCAAAAAAGTTTCGAAGTTATTCAAAATTGATGATCCCTTCTCAAATAAAGGAGCAAACCATGATAGAGCCTCCCCCTTAAATAGGGTTCCAACCAGTCCAACACGTGACTTTTCCGTTGGATAGCATTCGGGTTGTAAAATTGTTATTAATCTGATTTGATTGACAAAACCTCAAAACTTAGAGTTTGTACCATCAAACTTATCTAGAAGGCTAAGTCGAGGCTCCTTTTGTTGTAGAACTAGTGGTTCTTGTCAAATTACAGGCAAAGCTGTTTCTTCTGGTGCAGAAACTTGAGGTTGATAAATTCTAGATTGTGTTACTCCAGATGCTCCATCATTATAAAGTCTTGCAAACGTTCCTTCAATCTCCGCAGTTCTTTGCAATAATATAGCAAGGGCATTCATAATGGCATCCAACTTGGACTCCGAACTTTCAGTCATACTAATCCCTTGACCTCTAGCCATTCTAAAAGAGAGAAATAATTGATTCTACGAAGAAGAAAATATTGATTTAGAGGAGGGTACTCCGCAACCTCTAAAACGTCTAAAATCCTTCAAGAAGAGGGATAATCCACTCTCTCCACGAAGAATAAGACTCCAATATTGTAATGGGAGAGATATTAGTTTATAGGAGGGTAATCCGCAACCTCTAAAATACTAGTATATCTTCAAGAAGAGGGGTAATCCATACTCTAACAAGAAGGATTAGCTCTAATATCTGAGATGAGAGCAGTCTCAACAAACTGTCACGGACACAGAATACAAAGAGGAAATCTAAACAAGAATTTCAAAGAGAACTGGCAAGAACTAGATTGATCAGATGAGTACAAGAGCAACACCAGAGAGGTGAGCTAGAGCTCCAAGAGATGTGTTGTCGAGACTGAAGAACTCTTCAGCCTCGACTCCTATATATACTTCTAAATAAGAAACTTCTTGAGCGACTTCCAACAACTTAGGAAGCTTCTCAAACAGCTTTCATGAATTAGGAAGCTTCTCAAGCAACTTCTACTAGCTAGGAAGCTTTTCAAGCAACTTCTACTAACTAGAAAGCTTCTCAAGAAACTTCCACTAACTGCTAATGGAAACTTCTAGAAGGTTCCAGAGACTTGCTTCTAGAATGTTCTAATTTCTAGAAGGTTCTAAGACTATGTTCCTAACACATATAGGTGTTCTTTGAAATAGAATAGATCGTTCTTAAATTTGAACTTGGAAGTATCATGAGACTTAGATGAATTATTTTTAATCTCATGAACAAGAAGATCTAAAGACATATTTAACTAGACTTGCTTGAAAAAAGTTGAATCAATAGTCAATGTTGATTTCATTGCTCAAAGATGAAATTGCTCTAGTTTTAAGAAGATTATTCTTTATTGATCAAAAGCTAAATTTTCTTCTTTTGATATAAGATAGGAGCATCTAAAAACAATATCAAAAGATCTTATTATTTTTGTAGTCAATAAGTGATAATGAACTTGAATCTTGACAAAGATATATTCCAACAAGCTTGACGATGATTCAAAACAAATGCTAACATAAAATATCCAAGATTCTTGTAATCCATATATATAGTGACTGGATTAGAAGCACTTTTTAGATAATGATCCCATTCTTGAAAAGAATCTATAATTCCAAAAAGTTTTTTATCATAGATTTTGTAGTTGATCTTTGCTGCCAAAAATTTCCTAGAATGAAAAACTATTGGGTGGAGTTTGTCATCTACTTCCATTTGTGAAAATATTACATCTAAAATAAAATTTAATATGTTTGTTTCTATAAAAAATGCCTTAGAAAATTCAATATAATATTAGATTGATATAAAAATAAAAGTTATCTTCAAAGCTTGAAATGATTATTTTGCTTCTTTATTGCATTTAAATTTGTTTTTACAAATTAGGCATGTAAGTAGAGCTATAATTTGAGAAAAATTCTTAATGAAGATTTGATAATAATTAATAAATTCCAAAAAGTATTATATATTCCTTATTATTTTTAAAATCTTCTAATCTATGATTGTCTAGACTTTCTTAGAATCCATCTTCAGACCATCATTTGAAATGATGTATATTAAGAAGTCAATTTGAATAATATGAAATATATACTTTTTCATCTTGGCATATAATCTTGTATCTTTCAATTTTTATAATATATGATAAATATGAAGTTTATATTCTTTTATGTTTTTAAAAAAGATTAGATGTCGTCTAAATAGCATTAAGACTTACTACTTGGAGTCTTAATACTAGCTAGGAATATCACTTGGAGTCTTTTCAACATCCAAAATAGATATGATATATATAGCATAAGATGATCTTTCTTTTGCCACATGTAAGAAAGCTTTTATACCTATTAGTAAAAAATTGGATGTATTAGAATTATATATGTCTATTTGACTAGCATATTTCTAAATTAAGCTACAAAAAAAAATCAAGGATATAATATCATAAGTTGTAAAGTCTTGTTTGAGAAGATAAAAAAAAATATAACAATAATAAGTCTTAACACCTCTAATAGAATTATATAAATTTAAAATTAAGACTAATAAGTATGTTTTAATTGTTAAAAAGTATAAATTAAAATTTTAAATTAATTATAGAAGAATATATAAAAATCCTAAAAAATTCTAAACAAAACCTGGTCAAATCTTAATCAAATCTTAGTTGAATCCTAACAACTCTAGTCAAATCCTAAACAAATCCTGGTCAAATTTTAACCAAATTCTAATTAAATCTTAACCAAATCCTGAACAAATCCTAATCAAATTTTTACCAAATTCTAACTAAATCCTAACCAAATCTTCAACAAATCCTAGTCAAATCCTAGTCTAATCTTAATTATATTCTAATCAAATCTTAAATAAATCTTAATCAAATCCTAGTCAAATCTTAATAATTTTAATCAAATTCTAATTAAATTTTAACTAAATTCTAATCAAATTCTAATAAATTTTAACAATCCTAATAAAATTCTAGCTAAATTCTAACAAATCCTATCCAAACTCTAACAAATTCTAACTAAATCCTATAGCAAATTTAAACTATAATAGCTAATGATTTAATTATTGATCTTAGCTCAAATTTTGCACATCTTTTTATAATTAAGCTGATAATATATACAAAAAGTTTGAAAGAGATTCAAGTTATCCAACAAAAGTTATGTTCAAATTTCTACTCAAGTGTTTGCCACCCTCCTTCTCTAATCCTAATGTCAAACTTCCAGCACAAGTATCTTCTCTTTGTACTATTCAATTGCTTTCAAATTTCATATATAGATAAAAAATCTAATCTACTATCTATACAAGAAACTTTCACATTAATCCAATTGGTAGATTGCTAAATATCTAAGAAATCCTCATTGACCCTTAAACCTCAACTTTTGAGATCTTAGCGCACTTGAACTCCAATAATTCTTAATTAAATTATTCAATCTAGTTCAAATTTATAATATATATTAATCACAATTCTAGTTATAAACTTCCAAATTTTCACTTATAGATCTAAAATCAAACTTGTAGAATGCTCAAAGTTATAAATCCCTCTTTATTTTATAAGATCCAAAGTCATTCAATACAACTTTGACTTTGTAAAGTGTGGTTTTGTTGTTTTGTTTATTCTACCAATATTGCCTAGAAAAAACTTGTAAAGGGGGATTTGAATACAGGGAAAGATTAACCACATTGAGTTAAACTATTAGGGTCACACAACTAACCACCTCCAAACATCAAAGTCCAATGCACACATAAAGGCTTAGAAACAACGCCGACTACTCAATCGATACTACTACTCCGCAACTAAGAATAAACTTTGTGACCCAATCTTCTACAAATTCTCCTACTATTATTTGCTATCTTTGTCTAATCACACAATAATATCCAACAATGCTACACTGTCTGAATAGACTGCTTATCCTACTTCACTCTCCAATTATTGGAAATAACTCCTCACCAAGAACTTCTTTCAAAACGAATCATTTTTTTCTAAAATTCTCTTTCATCGCTCAATTCCTACATCTAATACGGCATAACATTCTTACTCACAAATAAATTGCATTGACATATCTAGTCTTTGGCTGCCAATTTACCATACCAAACTCAAGCAACAATCAATTATAATTTTTTACTCATCCATAATTGAATTATCTATTTTTATTACTATATTCCATGATTGACATGGTTCAATCAATTGGAATAAAATTTAGATTCTCTATTAAACAAAAAAAAAACAAGAGGTAGCACTAAGCTTACCTCAGCTCAGCACTATTACAATCTGGCCTTGAGTCCTCCATACCAAATCAATTTATACTTACCTTGACTATGTTAACTGCTACACAACCAATGATAACTACTTTTCCTAACTTCCTCATCTATTTTGCCTTCTAAACTAGCCATTCATCGACTTATTACCTATTTTTAATCCTATAAATTATGTATTGTAAATCATTAAATTCCTATCCATTCTACATAGTTCCACTCCTAATTGTGCAACGCCCTCGCAAACACAAAATTAGTAAAAAGAATTTTTAGTTATAAAGCTGGCTCTTCGGAATGAGATGCTCTTGGATTCTCCTATAGGAGGTTTCTGTGCATTTGGCTCTAACGGTACGTCTTCATCTTCTTCCTATAAATCTACATGGTTGCTCTTCAACTACGCTGATAAATCTTTGTTATCCGCTCCCAATTCCCAAACTTGAGCCTCCAATTATAAAATTCTGGCATCTTTCGCCTCTAATTGGCGCTCTTGTTGCTTCATCTTCTCTTCCAATTCACTAATACTTGAAACTGGTGGAACAGATACTTGTGGCCAAATGACATTGGCCAAATCGCCCTCCAATTTTGTCACTACACCCTTCAATGCACCAATTTCTGCCTGCAGCTTATCCATTTCAATTCTGTATTGGTCTTTCAATTTCACCTTCTCATATTCTAATTTCACTGCTTTTTCACATTCTACTTGCAACTGGCACTTTAGCACCTCTTTTTCCAAATCCCATGTCCTGCAATTTTCTATTAGTTCTTGCTTTTGGCCGTTCGGAATTCTTTGAGTGAAATCTTTATCATTCGTCTAATTTTTCTTTTCCTCCCCTAATTTTTGCTCTAATGCCAGCTTGGATTCCGTCTTTGCCCTAATAAGGTGACCCTATTCCACAATTTGGTGACTTTTCTCAATTATCTCCTTCCTACTTGACTCCAATTATTCAATTAAATTTCCTTCCAGCTAACTCATGGTAAGCTGCAATTGAAAAATTTGACCCAATATTATTTTCGTGAGGTTTCGTCCTTTTAATATTCTGATGTTAAAAAACGGAGCCTCAGTCGCCCTCTCAGTCATTGCACAAATTAGAACCCGCCCTAGTGTAGTCTCTGAGATAGCCTCCTGTTCCCGCGATCTATTCGATTCTTCAATTTTGTGCATCACTACCTCTGGACTAACTAGAAAATTCTGCATACTTTATTGCGGCATTGGAAAAGGTACAATTTTTTTCACTGTTGGTTGGCTTAATATATATGCAATAACGCAGTGCACATAGTTGGAGCATAACAAAGATGAGAATTTACCTGTTTTCTGCTTGGTTTTCAATTCTACATAGATACGGGTTGCTAAAAAGGCTGCCCAATTAAACACCATGCCTTTAAGTGTTCCAATCGTAGCAAACAATAAGCATTTGGATATATATGTGATATGCCGGTTCAAGCCTAACCGCTTCTAAATGAATCGCATCCATTCCACAAGCTTTGGTGTAAGTGCCTCCGCCACTTTCCAGCCTTCATTCTTCTCGAATGATGACATGTCTCCCTTAAAGTAGCTTCCCGGTCTGAAGTCACTGGACACTTTGACGCCTACCACAAACTCACTTATTCATAGATGTAATATCTTTTGTAAGGTACTCTCATCGATCCCAATTATTCTCCCCTTTACTACACTCAAACCATTCTTTGGGTCATAATTTTCTATATAATCTGCCACTAGTTCTATATCAATTGGTTGCAAGTTATCTGACCCTCATAAAAACACATACATCTGTGCATTTTTAAAATCTCTCTGCCTTTGTAGAAACCAACAGATTTCCAACTTTATTGGCTCTATATTGGTGATCACCACTAGGGATGGCGATTGTAAGTTATTCTTACTTCTCACGTTTCAGACATTTTCCTCTCTATCCATAGCTCTATTTGACCTTTCTATCAACATTGTATAATGCTTATTATACACTCTTTGCTTGTACTAATTGTTATTCTTTGATTGCAAAAAACTCTACACTCTAATAAGCATACACTCGGACAACCAAGCTCAAAATAGAATGCTAACAAAAACTTCCACTAAGTGCCCCGCTCCTAACCTTTTACTTAGGATCTGAATCAACAATCTTTAATCTAGTGTATCAGATCATCACTTTTGATTTGCGTAACTAGTCCGTATTAGGATCTAAAATTGACCATCAATTATCTTTTCTAACCATCATGCACCTTCAATAAAGATAATCTATCATGAATAGGAACACCCTCTTTTCTCCCAATTTTAAAAATTTGTCCCGAGTTTATGTAAAATAAAGACGTAACCAATTTTTGTTCATTTGAGTAGTAAATTGAGTATCCATAAAATCTTCTAATTGAATTGAATCATTAGGAAAGGCTTCCATTACTTGATATGGTCTATGCCAACTGTTGTTCTTGCTCGTCTCACTTATTCTACCAATATTGCCTAGAATAAATCTGTATAAGGGGATTCAAACACAAGAAGAGACTATCCGCATTGAATTAAACTGTTAGGGTTACACAACTAACTACCTTCTGAATATTAGAATCCTATGCACACATACACGCTTTTTAAAATAATGTTGTCCATTCTATTGGTTCTGCTATTTCACAACTAAAGATAAACTTTGTGACACAATCCTCCACCAATTCTCCTACTGTAATCTTCTGTCTTCTTCCGAACTCATAACAACAATCGACAATGTTGCACCATTTCTATAGACTGCATATACCCGCTTCTCTCTCCAATCACTAGAAATAATTCCTCACCCAAAACGTCTCTCGAAACAAATCGTTTCTCCAATATTCTCCTTCACCGCTCAACTCTTACAGTCAATACGACATGACAATCTCATCCACAATTAAACTTCATTAACAAATCGGATCTTCAACCTCCAATTTTCCACAAAGAACTCATGCATCAAACAATTATAATTTCTTACTCATCCACATATATAAAATTTTTTGTTTTATTATTGTACTTCATCATTGACATGGTATAACCCTTCGGAATAGAATCCGGATTCTCCGCTACAGCCTAAGAAAAGAAAAGAGAGAGGTAGTACCAAGCTTACCCTAACTCAGGACTATCACAATTTGGTCCCAACTCCTATGTTCTGAATCAATTTATACTTATTCCAATTTATATTAACTGCTACACAACCAATAATAACTAATTTTTCTAACTTCTTCATCCATTTTGGGTTCTAAATTGGCCATTCATCGGCTTCCTGCCTATTCTTAATCCTACAAACTATGTATTATAAATCATAAAATTCCTACCCATTCTACACCAACGGACCTAGAGTTTCTCAATATTGGAGGGATTCTTAGTCACCAAGACGTTCATCTAATGCAATTTGTAAACTCGAAACTTCTAATTCAATTGGTAATATTGCTTCTTGCCCATATACCAATTAAAATGGTGTGAAACTAGTAGTCACTTTATACGCAATATAATACGTTCACAAGGCTAAAAATAATTTTATAACCGAGTCCGATCCCACATCAGACACCGTTTTAGTTAAAAATTTTCACAAAATATCGTTGGTCTTTTCAATTTGTCCATTGGCCCAAGGATGATATGGAATTGTCTTTCGATGCTTGATCTTATATTTAGTAGTCAAAGCCGCAATTATAGAATTAATAAAATGGGTTCCACAATCACTAACCAATTTTTTGGGACATCCAAATCGAGTGATAATGTTCTCATATAAAAATGTGGCTATTGTATTAGCATTATCATTTTTTTGTTGTCACCGCTGTCGTAATACGTGCAATTTTGCTTGACAATGCTCTGGGCATGTGGCTGTGGAAGACAAAAAAAGGAAATACACAACAACAAGATCCTAACAACTCTAATAGAATCCTAAACAACTTCTATTAAATCTTAACAATACTAATAAAACTTTGATCCAATCTTTAAGCAATTACAAAAGAAGAGTAAATGAATCATACATTAATCATAATAGAAAATAATATATAAATACTAAATTTTGAAAATACTAAAAATAGAATCTTAAAACCCTAAGTCATATCTTATTCAAATCCTAGGTCAAACCTTAGTCAAAATCTAAATCAAACCCTAAATCGAACCCTGGCCAAATCCTAGTCAAATCCTAATCAAAATCTAAGTCAAACCCTGAGTCAAACCCTGTTCAAATCCTAGTCCAATCCTAAGTCAAACCCTAAGTCAATTCCTGGTCAAAACCTAAATCAAATCCTAAATCAAATCCTAAGTCAAATCCTAGTCAAACCTTGATCAAACCCTAAGTCAAATCCTAAGTCAAATCCTAAGTCAAACCTTGGTCAAACCTTGATCAAATCCTAGTCAAATCCTAAGTCAAATCTTGGTCAAACCTTGATCAAATCCTAGTCAAATCCTAAGTCAAATCCTAAGTCAAAACCTAGTCAAAATCCTAAATCAAACCCTAGTCAAACCCTAAGTCAAACCTTAAATCCTAAACCAAATCCTAAGCAAATCCTAAATCCTATCTTAAGCAAATCCTAAATCCTAAACCGAACCCTAATCAAATCTTAAACCAAATTCTAATCAATTCAAATCAATCCTATGGAAAATTAGAACCTCAATATCTGCTGATTAGACTGTTGATCTTACTTAAAACTTTGTATACCTTTCAATCTCTTAGTCAAAAACAAGTACAATAAATTTGAAGAAAATCAAACTTACCAAATAAAAGAAAAACCCCAAAAACTTCTTAGGTATAGATCGGCCTCCTTCTTCAACCTTAATGCTGATCTTCCAATGCTGATTTCTTCCTATTTCACTGTTCAATCAATCTCAAATCACTCATGTGTATAGGAAAATAAATCTTTTATTTATATAAACAAAATTTACTCCAATCCAACTAGCAGATTGCTCAAGATTTCAAAAACCCTAGCTAAACCTTGAAACTTAATTTTTGAGACTTTGACCCTCTTAAACCTCAATTACGTACAACTAAACCATTAGATTGAGCTCAAATTCACAATACATATTAACAACAACAATACCCAAAAACCCACAAATTTTCAGCCATAGATCTACTACAAAACTTCTGAAATTGTCTAAAGCATCAACCCTATTTTATTTCACAAAATTCCAAAATGCCGAATACAACTCTAAATTTGTAAAGCTATTACAAAGTCATGTTTTCTCCAAATCACTCAAAACCAACTCTTCTACAAAATCTCTCAAGTCCACTCTCTAACCCCAATCTCTGATCTACAAAAGCCCCGTGGATCTGCCATAGACACACGATTTTGTGCCTCAGGGTCTAATTTCGACCCCAGCTCATAACTAGTCGTTTTTGGGTATGTATTTCAAGATTTTTGTGGTAAGTTTTTCTAAAACCTCTTCTTAACTCTCTCCTATATATACCTATATCATTTTATTTTCCAATCTACTCTGTTTTGCCTTACTTATGGCCCTACAAAGTAAATAGAAGCTCATTTGTAAAAAGGGCAGCATTAACACCCATTAGTTTTATTCCTTTTTTACTATTATCTATTTTTCTAAGATAATTTGCTATAATATTTTGAACTAAGATCTTTTATAATATACTATTTCTATACTCTTTTATCTAATAGTCGTGTTACATCACGACATCGCTTCAGCCCATTTTGTTACATAATTGGTTGCTATCAAAATATATCTTATATGGCCATTTTGTGAGGCTAGTGCAATTGGTCCTATAAAATCAATACTCCATTTTTGAAATGGTGCTTGAGCCAAAATTGGTACCAACAATATGGCAGAAGTTCCAATATGTCTACCAATACGCTGACAAGGATCACAATGTTGGACATATTCGTGTGCATGTGAGAACATTGTTGGCCACTAATATCCAGCCATTAAAGCTTTACGAGCTGTATTGTCACTAATAAAATGCCCTCCACAACTATACAAATGACATTGTTCCAATATGGTAAGTTATCGTATTACATATTGTCTTGTTCAGGAATGCATCGGGCACCTCGCTGTAGAAGGTAAAGTTGTGTTTGCAAATAATCAAGAAACTCTAATAGATTTCACATATATATGAAGAATATGATTCAAAGTTCAATTCAAAAGTATTTAAAAACACTCCTTTTAATAACATCAACTATATATATATCCCAATTTCCTTGTTTCTTTTATAATAAATAATTTTTTATTTTTATTTGTAAGTCCTAATCCTAATCAATGAGCTTTGATAAGCTATAACTTTTAATCTGATTGTCCACTTAGTGTAAAATTTTGCACACAAATGTTGGTATAAGCCTTTTACATGCTCAAAAAAATTTAGCTCAATCCAACTTACAGATTGCAAGAAAATGCCCAAAAAGTGCACTGATGACACTCGGCCGCCAACTTGAAGATTGATGCAAAAACTCTAGTGGTGATTTCTCCTTCTTCCATCATTAACTTCAACTCAAACTTGGTATGTAGCTTAAAATATAAGTCACCTATCACCATAACAAAATTTACATTGATCCAATTGATGGATCTTTAATTATTATAGAAACCCTATCCAATCCTAAATTGCCAACTTCCAACAACCCTTTGTATCAAAGCTCAAATATCTCCTGATTGCATGGCTAGATTAATACAAATTTTTGTATATATTTAGCACATCCAACAATCTAGACAATATCAAATTTTGAACTATAGATGCTATACAGATTGTACGAATCGCTCAACAATGCAAGCCATCATTGTCTTGTATAAAATCCAAAACACCAATACAAATCTTAACTTTGAAAAGCAATTGCTAAGTTTTCTAAAATCCTATGGTAACAAGCTAAATTTTCTTGGAACTCCCTTCAAGCTAGCTATTCAATTCTACTTGCCAATCTTCAAATGTTCTGAACACCTACCTTTGATGGTTGTTTATGTGGCTAAAGGTCTGATTTCGACCCTATCTCATATCCAGTCAACCCTCGGGTATTGATCTAACTTATTTTAAAGATTTTTAAACTTAATCCTATCCTCAACTCAACCTTGGTATCTACCATATTAACTTTTTATTTCTCTTATTCTATTTTTATTAACTTATGGCTTTTTTAAAAGCTATGAATTAGTTTCTACAACCTAGAAGAAAAATTTTAATAACTAGCTTTTATCTTTTAGCTATTAGAGCAAGAATTAATCTAAGAGGCTTCTATAAATCTTTATTTAAGTACCTTAAGTTTCTAATAATCCAAGATAATTAAGTATTAAATAAAATTTATCCTTATTCATAATTTTTACTACATAAATGTATTAGAAGACGACATCCACCCCCTCTGAACTTGCGCATCTTCCGATATGCGCCAATGAAGCATATGTCATAATTGGCATCATACCATTTCTTCATTTGTCACACCGAGTTCTTCTTTATCATGTTCATCATCTATTTCTATATAATTATCTTCTTCAAAGTCATTGATGTCTTTAATATGATCATCCACATTTATTTCTCCATCTCGTCTTTTAAAAATCTTAACTCGCTTTCTAGCTATAGGTATTTTCAACCTTGTATTATCCAATTCTTTCAATGAATATGTGGCATTATCATGAACTGTTACTATTACATATGGCCCAAACCAACGTTTTGAAAACTTTCTTAAAATATTATGCTGGTTATCTAAATTGTTGTCATAAACAAGTACCTAATCACCTTCTTCAATTGCTTTAGGCTTCAACTGATGTTGTTTATCAAACCAAGCCTTATTCCTTAGCCTTGCTTTTTGTAATCTTTTCAATGGTAATTCCACATTTTCCGGTCTTTGTTCAAGTTGCCAAATTCTAATAGCCAATAATTCTTCTCTTCTTAATCCTTCTTCTGAAGGTAGCATATTCCAAGTTGGCACATGTTCTTCAATTGGCATAATAGGTTTTTGACCTATCATCAGTTCTACTGGCATATATCTTGTCACCAAACTATGTGTTGTTTGATTAGTCCATAATGCATAGAATAGAAGTCGAGGCCATTCTCTCACTCTTCCATTACAGGCTTTAATCAAGGCTTTTATAATTGGTGGGTGTCCATGTTCACTCTTTGTATTCCCCTCTAGATTATAAGCCGTAGTCAATGATAATTTGACTCCACATCTTTTAAAAATATTCTCAAGTTTTATGTGCATTTAATTCTCCACGATTTACACTGATCTTTTTCACACATCCATAGCGACAAATAACATCCTCAAGCAAAAACCTGCAAATCCCTTTTGTAGACTTTGTCCTTAAAGCCCTGCCCTCTACTTGATTCGATAAATTTTCATAAGCCAAAATTAAATACCTCATTTGCCATAATCCCATTATCCACAATCCATTTAAAATAAATCGCCAAAGGATATGTTGGTTGTAAACCATCTTGATGTCATATATTTGAATACATTTGATAAGTTATACAAGATTCTATAAATGAAGTTATATCTCCATACATATTCTTCCACCAATACCGTCCCTTCAATTTAGCAAAAGTAACCTAGATTCTTCTATGCCCTGCCCATAAACTATCATAAAATTTCTTGAGTAGTTTTTGTTGACTTTCTTTAGTACCTATTACTCATCGTGGCATTCCAATATTTTTTTTCAGCCTCTTTCATAGAAATCCCCCTTGTTTACAAACTTGTATGCCTTTTTTCTAATTTGTCAAAATTTTTCAACCAACCAATTAGCATGCTTGGTTAATGTACTCAAATAATGTCCAATATCCAATAAATCCCATTGGCATAATTCTCTTCCTGAAATGACTTATTTTCCTTGTTCAATTGTGAAACCGAATAAAATTTTGTACACACATCATCAATATCTTCTATCATCTCATCTTCTCCATCATATCTTGCTCGAGACAACATATTTGCTACGGAATTGTCTTTTTCCACAAAATGCTTAAACTTTGGATTTAATGGCTTGATATAAGCAATCCACCTCAACATTGCAATGTCTGGGATTGTACAATTAGTAATCATTCCAAGCAAGGACAAACAATCTATTTCAACCACCACTATTGCTCCAATTAAATAATCTTTTTCAGCTTTCATAGCTGAAACAACTCCCCATAATTCTATTTTCACCTAAGAATACGCACGTTGGCGTGTATTCAAAATCTTAGGTCCAAATCAAATTGCAAATCTATGCTTATTTGAATCATCTTGACCCACAGCCCATCCAATGGCAATTAGACTAGTATCTATTATAAGAATCATTGATCTATTATACTTATAATCAATTTTTCTCAATATTGGAGGTGATATTAAAAATTTCTTCAACATTTGCATTTCTTTGATATATTTTTCTTCCTATTTAAAACAATAATCTTTGCGTAAGAACTCATACAATGGATCTACTATATGAGCGTTGTCGTGGTGAGAGTCTTAGCCCTAAGAAACACTGGGTCTTTTGTGCCTCTCCTTTCTTAAGTGCAAGAAGAGATTCATAAAGTTCATAAAATTGAAGATTTTACATAAAAACATACTTTATTAATCTTGCCATATTCTGCCTTTAAAACCCGCCTTCAAATTTGCCCATAAATCCTAGGATATCACATCAATTGAAGCAAAATTTGAACACAAAGTACTTAAGGAAGTAAGGAAGCAAACCCCATAATCTTTTTGATTATAGCTCATGTGGTTAGAGAGAACCATGTTGTCAAAGAAACCCCTCCATGCTGCCTTTGATTCTGGACCCTCTTTGCTTCACACCTTCATTGCTCCTCATTATCAAAACTCCAAATATTGAAATTTGGTAGGCTTGTTGCTTGCTTTATGTTGTAAACATCCTCCAATTTTTGCTCCAAAACTCCTCTTGGAAATAGAGTTATAGACTCTACCCTTCTCCTTTAATTCTGTCTTCTACCAACTCTAGATCCGACTACAAATTTCCTCATAATTCTTTAAACATAACTCCAATAGCAATCAATTTTTTACACAACTTAATAGACTCATATATCTACAAACCCCAATAAATTTTACTCAAAATGCTACTTTGATCACAAAGATATGCTCCCCCAAACTTCACTGACTTAGAGATAGACCCCTATCACTTTGAAAGAGCATAACATTTTTTTCATAAGATAAATGAGTATCAAACTTACTCTCATCTCTTTCTTAACTTGCTTAGATCACGTCTATCAAATTTCACACTCAAATTCATCCCTAACTCCATTCATACCCAAAAAAAACCCACACACACACTCTGCCCATACAAACCCCAATTCTGCTTTCACTCTATTTCTCTTTTCACCTACATCCGGTTACAATTTCACTCATAACTCTTTGCTCAAAGATCATATTGACTTAAGATTTTGATTCAAAGTAGTAAACTCTATAAGGAACACAACCCCAACAAATTTTGCCTCTAAAGTCCAAATGGTTCTCAAGAGCCGAGGCCCGAAATTTAGTAAACCTCACTGCCCTAGTCTTAAACACCTGCAACTTTGACGACTCATATCTCCCTTGATACTTAACCAAAAGACATGAAAATTATTTCTATATGTTCCTTATCTTGTCTACTACAAATCCTACAAAAAATTCACTTAAAATCCTCTCTAAGCTTCTTCTACACACAAAAACGTATACTGCCTATCAAAAAGAAACCCTATCTCTCCAAAAGAACCTCCTCTTCTTCTTCACGACCCCCTTCTTGTCCTCCCGGCCTGGTCTTCCTTCTTCCCTTGGTCAAAGAGACACCTCAGCCATGTCTTTCCACCTCTTCAATCCTTTCTTTTGGATTAATTTGAAGGAATCTCACTTTTTGAGGTAAATTTCTATTCTACCTTCTTACTACCATTTTTTTCTACCCACTTCTCTTCTAATTTCAGCCCACAACATTTAAGTTTAGATCTAAAATAGAAGAGAATAAAGGTAAAGTAGATCTAAGATAAAATAGAAAAAAAATCTAATAAGTAGAAAAAAACAATTAAGATTAGATTAGAGATAAAAGAGAAAGAACTACATCCTTCACTGCCAAGTCAAAGAAGCTTGTGTGGTTAAGTTCTTAGCTACTTTGGAATTGACGTGGGTTCGAATCCACTTGACTTCACTGTAGAATTCCTTGGCTTCATGACTTGGTACTGCTAGTGGGAATTTCAGCAGGAAATTAGTAGTTTGGCCTACCTATCATCCCTGAGCTTGTGATAAATATTATAACTTTCAAGATAATGTGGTTATAACCACAACCCTTCTCTTTTTCATCCTCTCTTCTTCTAATCTTAATCCTTTTATTTTAACACATTCCTTTATATCTTTTACACTATGTTTTAATTTCAACGTACGTACTGATGGATTTAAATGTGATAGAACACACATGCATCTAAAAACCTATGCACCTCTATTAAAGAACTGTAATCTTCTTTTATTCTTCCAATTGCATTAACCTTGGTTGGATCTAGTTTTCTTCTATAAAATCCACATAATTGTCCAATAATTACAACTTCTCGTACTCCAAATGTAGATTTTATACCCGATAATGTAAGATGAACTCCTTCAAGCCAAATCAATATCCTTTCATAATCTTGTATATGATCAATAGCATACTTGCGACACCCCTTCTTATCTAAAGTTTCATCCTTGTTATCTTCTTTACACCCTTTTATACGAACATCATCTAGAAAAGGTATAGTCTTCTCAGAAATAAAATCCTTCAACACCTTTGTTATCCCATTCATCATATGTGCAATTGAGTTAGTAGCACCTTGAGGAAGAATACACATTATAACCAATCCAAGTGGCATTCTCATTGTTGTCATGTCTCTACTCTCTTTTGCAAGTTGAAATTGGTCATAGCTTGAATACAAGTCACCCATTGAATAGATTGCCCTCTCTGCGAATACTTCAGCAAATTCATCTACTATCACTCTAATTCCTGCATTCTTGATAGTCACTACATTTATTGGCTGTATATCTTGAATAAATTATAATGATCTATTTTTCTTAGGCATTGTAAACCATCGGCTAGAATATAGTGCAAAAGAAGGTTTCAAAATCTTCATCTTCATCTTTTCTTTCAATAATTCCACCAAACTTGGCAAATGCGCCCTTGGCACTAGAATTGGCCTCAAATTCCAAGGTACATGTGGTATAGTGAAAATAACCATTAGAGTTACATTATTTGGATCTACACACCGAATTTCATGAGACTCAATAGCAAATGATTTATCTCGTTTTGCTAGCATTTCTTTGAAGCATGCAATTTCCTCTAGCAACAAAGAACTGTTAGAACCAATCTTCAATTCTTCAAAAGTCTCTTCAATAAACTTATGCCCAATATTTCTTGAATCTCTTAAGCTCCTTTTCCTTAATGCTTCTTTTGTCTGTTCTTTACAGTCTTTTGGCAAAGGTCCAGCAATGGGTTTCACCTTCTTATCTATTATCTTATATTTTGTTTCAACCATAACCTATGGTGTTTGAAAAGATTCAATCATATCATAAACTTCTTTTGAATGAATCTGTATAATTTTATCATCGTCACCTGATCCAATAGATGCAATCAATTTCAAAGGATCTTGTTAAAGTTCAAGAAAGAATTACTTGGATTATTACAATATAGAATTTAACCATAATAAGTTTCTAATAGTCAAAAGTCAACTAGGGATTAAGTGGCGGCTAGGGTCTCGACAGGCAATTAGGTTTAAGGTCTTGACAGGTGGCTGGATTTAGGATCTCGTTAGGCGGCTGACTTTAGATGAATGTAGATGAAGCCTATGCATATTGGATGTGAACTCCACTTATAAGTAAAGGGTGTTGGAAGTGAGAGCCATCTCATTCCGCACTTCTCTTTGTGTGCAACCTTGCTGATGCTAAGTGTTGTGGCTTCTAACTTCTAGTTCTTTAATAGGTTATGGGCCCACTCACATTTGCTTGTGAGTTTTAGAAGTTTTATGAAGTCTTTGTTGTTGTGCGGAATAGGTCTTATGGTGTTTGCTAATGTTAGAGTTTGTATGATCTTAGCTTATGTTATGACAAGAGGAGGTTCTGATTTGTAAGCTTAGAGATCTCTAACATTACTTTGTGGGTTCTTATCTCCTTGGATAGTGAGTTTAAGACCATTGTGAAAGACCTTGATAGTGTCTTTATGTGTTATTGAAACTGTTTCATTAACCTTCTGCATTTCATTAAATAGTGAGTTGAAAGAGTGAAAGAACTTGATTGAGAGGTTCATAAGAGTGCATATACTGATTAGAAGCTTTAGAAGATCACTTAAGAGTGCTTTGAGTGAGAAATCACTCTTTTGTTCACAAGAGGATATTTTGAGTTTCTGCTAGTGCAAATTTGTGATTTTAGATCACATAGGAACTTCTTTTCTCAATATTCTTTGATACACTACTTCTTAGAAATGGCTTCTAGTGAGGGTGAAGGTTTGAGAGTGATTGAGAAGTTTAGAGGTGACAATTTCTTTCATTGGAAGGTAAAAATGGAGCTTTTGTTGGCATCTTTGGACCTTTGGGACATTGTAGATGAAAGTGAAGACCCTCCATGCATAGATGCAAGTATTAAGGAGAAGAAGGATTTTAAAAGACGTGAAAAGAAGGCTTTTGGCATGATTGCCACAAATGTGGATGAAGCCAACTTTTCACACATTATCCATTGCAAAGGACCAGCGGTGTCATACTGCATTTACGTGCAGTGTATAAAAATATGAAAAATCTTGTATCTATTGTTAATATATGTGTGAGTGCTAGAGGTTATTTTAGAAGATATTATAAGGAGAGGATTTATTATAGCCACTTAGTTAGTGAATTAAGATGGCTATTTGTTTTGTTCCTACCTTATTTATATCCTAGAATAGACTCTTTTGTAATTAGAAGAAAGGTAAAGGTTGTTTTACCTTTCTTGTTGACTTTTGAGGTAGAATGGACCTTATGAAGGGTAAGAAAGAAGAGCATGGGGTGAATAAGGCCCATCCAATAGGATTTGGCTGCCCATGTGGGCGTCTCATAGTCTAATATAGAAAGAAAGGGAGATATACTCCTCTTGTTAGATCGAGAGGAGAGGCAGTTTTGAAGAGTGAACTTTGGAGAGAGATAGCTCCAAGGAGATAGAAGTGTTTGTAGTGAAAATTGGTGGGTGTGTTCTTCAAGTTGTGAGGATTCTAGAACCTACTCACTTGCTTGTATTGGAGTTGTGAACAAAAGGTTATGCTTGTTTTAGTAGAGTGAGGTTTGCTGCCACCCGACGAAGAGGTGCAGAAACTTCGAGCTGCCACTGCAAGTTTGATTTCAACTCTTTCTTAGTGAAATTTATAGAGAGTGTGGAAGATTGTGCTAACTATCTATCAAGACATCTCTTGTAGCATTTGGAGTTGGAGAGCAAAAGTTGTGAGCTTGAGAGTGGGAAAGGGTTTGCTGCCACCCGACGAAGAGGGGCAGAGACTTTGTTCAACCACCCAAGTCGGACAATCTCTTTAATCCTTTTGATATTTTAGGTGCTTATAGTAGCTTGTGTAAGCTTTCTACAAAAACAAAAATCAATACATTTAGAGCTTTGATGAAAGTTTTATGAGCCGTGAAGTGTCAAAGAGGAAAAATTGTTGCTAGGGTTTGAAGAGTAGAATCGACTAGCTTTAAAATCTGGAGTTTGAGAGGCATGCATGCGAAATTTTAGAGCAAGCTAGATGATAGAGTGAGCTTTCTAAAAAGCTATTGCATGTCCAATTTGGAGAAGGGAAGTGATCACAACAAAGGCTGAAGTGAAGAGGAGCTTTGCTGCCTTTGCATTTGCTTGGAAATTTTAGCGCCTACTTCTTTTAGCCATAACTTTTAAATGGTAAGTCATCTATTTGTGAAATTTTGATATGTTTTACAATGGATTATTAGCTTTCCATAGGCTATAAGCACGCTTGATTCGACCTTTGGATGAATTTTTCGTGATTTATTTAGTTTCAGCTTGTTGTATAACTTGTATTCCTCATATGCGGTTGTATTATGAGGTATACTTGAATACATACATACTTTGCTTATACCTTTTATACAAGTATATATACTTGTATTTATACAAGTATATATACTTGTATTTATACAAGTATTCTACAAGTATTCTACAAGTATTATACATAATATTTGTATAAGTATTTGTACAAGTATTATACCAAGGATTTATACAAGTATTTGTATAAATGTTATACCAAGGATTTATACAAGTATTTATACAAGTATTTGTATAAGTATTATTCAAATATTTATACTTTATATTTGTACAAGACTTGTACAAGTATAATACAAGTATAACTTGAAAGCTTGAAGAAATATTGTGCAAGTATAGAACATACTTGCCTGGCTTCCTCTCATGACTTTTGACTAATTGAACGAAGTTTGTAACTCTCTCCTCGCATAATTCTCTCTCTGCGACATCGAGCGTAAGTAGAATCTTTCGCAGCGTTTATGAGGAAGCGGGGGCATCCAACATCCTTTTTACAAGGAGGAAATTCTTCACTTGCAAGATGGAAGTAGGTGAAGACCTTATGGCTCACGTCAACAAGGTAAAGGCTCTTGCAAATCAACTAGCTATTGTTGACAAACCTTTAGAAGATGGTGATATTGTCATGACCTTACTCATGAGCCTTCCGGAGTCTTATAATTATCTTATAGTAGCATTGGAGTCCATCAAGTTGAAGGAGCTTACAATGGACTATGTGACGGCAAGACTTGCACATGAAGTGACCAAAAGGAAAGAAAAGGAGCATCAAAGTGAAGACTCGGCTCTCTTCTCAAGACAAGGTAAAGGTACCTATTCAAACCAACGTGACAATGGAAGGAGTAATGTGAGAATTTGCTTCATTTGCGGAAAATCAGGTCATTTTGCAAGAAATTGCTACAAGGCCAAGAAAGGAGACAGAGAGAATGCTAACAATGCACATGATGAATTTGGAGGAGATGACTTTGCATTCATGGCAAGTGAAGGCACTTCTATGGCTGCCATGTCTAAGTGGATTATTGATTCGGGTGCTATCAAGCACATGACTCCATACAAGTGTTCTTTTAACACTTATGAAGAAATTCCAGTAACAAATGTTTGGTTAGGAGACAATGGCATGGTACAAGCTGTTGGAATTGGCTCCATTGTGGTGGAGATTGTTGTGAAGAATGAAACCAAGAGGATCAGATTAAAAGAAGTCCTACATGTGCCAAAGATGAAGAAGAATCTTCTTTCGGTGAGCAAACTTGTGTCAAGTGGTTGTAAGGTTCAATTTGATATGGATGGATGTTTTGTGAAGACATTGGATGGAGATAATGTTTTAAAGGGCTTTAGAGATGGCAACCTTTACATTCTCAATTGTAAGAATGTGAATGGAGTTGAAGTAGCAGCATTTGCTGAATTTCCAAAAGATGAAGACAAGTTTGGAATTTGGCATCGACGCCTTGGTCATTTGAATGCCAAAAGCATGGAGGAGCTCAAATCTATGGTAGTTGGCTTAGATCTTGGTCAATCATACTACAATGCCACGACTCTAGCTTGTGAAGGTTGTATTCAAGGCAAGCAACAAAGGGCCTCATTTCCAAGTGGAGTAGCAACACGAGCAAGTAAGTTGTTGGAGATTGTGCATTCAGATGTTTGTGGACCTATGAAGACACCATCAATTGGAGGAGCAAGGTACTTTGTCACATTTATTGATGATTTTTCAAGAAAGGTGTGGATTTTTATCCTTAAAGCCAAGAGTGAGTGTTTCTCAAGATTTAAGGAGTTTAAGGCACATATAGAAAAGCAATGTGAATGCAAGATCAAGGTATTACGCACAAACAATGGTGGTGAGTATTTGTCAAAATATTTTGATGAGTATTTGAAGATTCAAGGTATTGTAAGACAAACGTCTACTCTTTACATTCCA
>JAWRVF010001449.1:0-68538 GCA_036785485.1 Physcomitrellopsis africana | reverse complement strand
CGTTGCTCGTAGTATTTCACTGCTACAGCGAACTCTCAATTACTTCTAATTGCTTTGTGGCAGAACACACGATAACTCTTTATGACCTAATCTAGAAAGCATAAAAGCCCAGTATTTGTCGCCAAACATTCTAATGGCATCCATGTATGAGAAAATGAAAAAAACCAGGAAAAATGTTTGGTGGAGGTAAAAATGATGGATCCACATACGTGTATAGATGAGCCAGAACAAACATTTCAACAGTTCGTCTGCCAAGTTCAGTTAACCGCCGTTCGTCACGCTCCACTGAGTCTTTGCCAAAATCATCGCCAAAGCTACCATCCTGCAACTAGTAGAAAGTAGTAAGACCTCGACTGTCTAACTACAACTAAAACACCCATTCCTGGAAAAAAAGAAAAAACAACATTCCGAAACTCCGAACACAAGCAAGCTATTCAACCCAGGCTAGCATCAAAGAGCCGTGCAAAGCAAAGTAGAAACCTTCGTTCGATTTTGCGGTCCCTTGTCATCCTTGTAAGGTGGCAAGATTTCAGAGACCACCCGCTCAAGCAAGAGCAACACATCACCAGCAAGTACAAAAGCATCCTTGTCCACCCACACTACGGGATTAATGGCTTCCTCCACGTCCACACCGCTAACTTTACCCTTCTTGTTCCTGCTCCTATAATCCAGCGATTTGCATCCACTGTAAAGTGCGTCCATAACCAATGTTGATGTCACCTCCTTCTCATTGAAAAAGCGCTTCACTACAGCTTTCAAAATCACATCCGTCTTCTCTCGTGCGAGGCGCCGACGAGTGCCTTCTTCAACAGCTGACCAAAAGGCTTGGAAACTGCATCAACATTCAGGTTTCAATTTTGGTCATAAACTTAGGCTTGAATGGTTCCAGCGAAAAACTGAACCAAGCACTGGGAAGTGCTTTACTATCCGACAAATCTGTTTCATTTTCTGAACAACTTAACCAGATGAAATACCTCGCACAGATAAAAACACATTCCACACTCCTTCATGAAGTTACCATGATTACCTGTTCCATCGAGCTGTATCTTCCATAAGCTTCCCCAGCTTTTCTCTTTTCTCTTCAACAAAACGTCGGCAGATTCCCTCAACGTTAGTCAGGTATACTCGAACAAGCTCCCTCCGATACTGACAATCCAGGCATCGGAATGGGCGGTGGGGATTTTCTCTGCAAATAAAAGGAAACAAACTGTAAGAGTGCAGCACCTTACCAGCACATGGCATATCCTTAAATTATGACATTAATACAAGACTGAAAAGCACACCATTTCATTGACATGTAACACTTTCCAGTACTCTAGTACAAGACTTTGACGCAACTTTCAAAACAGCTCAAGAGCAATTAAATGTAATAGTTGATCGGTCTTCGGCTCTTATATTAGTTGTCCGCCACATCCATCGTATAAGATTCATACTCGAGAAAGCCCAATACCAAAAGCAAAACAAACAATATACCTGATAACTTGTACTTGAGCCTTTATGACGAGAGTATCAGCAACTGTAAATCCATCTAAGACTTTGGAGAGCTCCATGAATTTCTTCCAACCCCAGTCGTGTTCTTTTTTACAGAATCGGTGTAGAGTGTCTGAAATCCTCCACATAGGACAGTGATTAAAAAACCACAGACTCAGCATTAAAGATCATCACAAGACACGCTACTTCCGCTACTCTAACAAACTACATGAACAACACGGACTAGATCATGGCAACCCTACATGAAAAATCAGTTCAAGGATCTGCAAAACTACAATAGGAACATATAAAGATCCAGACACACCAACTCGATCAAACACATTACAAAATCAACACTCAACGAATGAGTGCAGGCCCCACGAACCTAGAATGATGATAAAGTCATGAAATCTACATTTTACAAAATACACCTTGAAAATTCATGAACGTTACCGGAATATTTAGATTTTTTGGGGTCCTTGTTAACAACAGCAATGGTAAACTGCGCAAAGTGACTCCAGCCTGCGTTTGACGACAAGTCCGCCACGAAGTTACAGTGCCACAACACTTCATGCCCCAAACTATGTATAAAGAACTGCGGAGGATTGGCACTTCCAAAACTCCACTTAGGAATGCGATGCAAGACAGCTCTGACATGACAAACCGGATGCGAGAAAAGAGATTTCTACGAACACCCAAATGCGAAGTTCAGTAGTCTGAACCATACCAGGCAAAAGCTTGTCGTAGTCTGCAACACACAGAAAGAGGGATAAATGATTGCAAACATCGCATCCTTGTGGATACACCAGAATGTACCTGTGAAAATGCGCCAACAAGATCTCTTCAATAACTGACCCTAGTTGCTCTAGAAAGAGTTTTCTAACAACTCTAATCTCGTAAAATTAACTAAACTTGGCACATAATGTAGAGCTGCTAAATGCCTGTCCTGCAAACAAGAACCAGCATAAACTCAAACTAGAGTGATATAATCTACAATTTAACGTTCAACTTTAACTGGTTCTTGCCAACGGTATAATCAGGACGGGGACACAAAAGCATGATTTTAGTCTGCTGACAAACTGATGCCATGGAGGTTAAAGCAGAACTTTCACCATTATCACATACAAGCACCCACTCACTGCTCCAACCGACCTTATATCTACATGTAATCGCACCCCAAAGTCTCTGCACTCAAGCTCCTGAGAAAACAAAGCTGATTACCCTGACTTGGGAAAAGTTGGGAGAGGGTGCCTGGGATAATACTCTCAGCGTTTAAAAGCTATCACTCCAACATGCATTGCAGGAGGAGTGAACAAAGTAGCCAGCGCTTAAAATGCACACTCATCGAGACATCTCTCACAGCTCCTACCGTTGCACTGATGCAGTAAGTTATCAAATATGTGCCACAAAGTCAAGGCAAAACAACAAAAACCTCACCACTTGTAGCCACCAACTTCGAAGACATTGCTGCGCAGTTCTCGCTTGCTGATCTCCGAAAAATTCTCTATTTTCCAAGTGAACTTCCCATACAGGTCTGTGGGCTTAGGTCCTGAATTTGCAAAGCTAGTAACGTCAGAAAACAACCGTGAGGACGATCACGCTTAGAAAGGTATAAAGATAGCCAAATTCATATGTACAACCTGAAGAAGGGTACCGCCTCCTCTGAAGCGTCCCCAACAACAAAAGGTCTAGACATAATAAGTATACACATAAACATTGACGTTCAACGTGGACATGGACAAATAATAGCCCGCCCAAATAGAGCCTCAACTACTGAGGACACAATCAAGAACCTCATCTAATACTACCTTGCTGAACATCGAAAAAAGAATAAGATCCAACAACGACCAGAGAATTTCATTACACGATTGGGATGCTCCTACTCACGCTTGTCGAAAGCGTGGGCAGGTCCATGACATTGACAGCTGCGTGCCCCCAGTTGCTACAAACCGAAACCAAAGTGTCCATAATACCTTAACTACAAATTGAAAACTGAAAATCGTGCCCACTGCAATTGAGAAAACTACATCAAGAAATACTGAATATCATAACAGCCTGTCATCCGCAGCTCACAGAAAGGACATCGAACTCTATAAAGTAAAATAAAATCAAACAAAGTAAATTTAAACAAAAGCGTGCAACCCTTCCTGTTGCATAAAATTCCATAGCCTTGTTCAATCCTATGCGCTGATACAATTGCGTAACGCAATTCACTCGAAGAATGCCACCCCAAAGAGAATAGAAGCAAGCTGATTAAGCCATCATTGATAGTGGCAACCAGTTTCGCTGACAAAGCAGATCACAAAGCAAGCTTCGTCATATCTGTACTTACGACTGTATTGGCAGGTCAAACCTCGTTTTCGTCCATACAGGCAGCACGCTACACGTTCATTATAAGGATCGCTTCCAGATATATTGTAAGTTGGAAGGACAGAAAGCGAGACGCGAAATTTTGCAACATACCCCGTCCGATGTCCAGTGTCAACACTCATCACAGTAATCTAGGTCGAAATCGCCCCAGCATGGCAATGTGATGTCCGGATGCAACGGAGTGGTCGAAGCAAGCATGAACATGCCTGCTAGATGATGATTAGCGCTTATTCATGCATGCCGCTCAACAAAGCTTCGACCAAAACTTTCACCACGCCTCCATCCAAAGAACAACATGCCACCTGCCCTAACGTGTGCGGTACCACCTCCGCACATCCGCCAAACCCTACAAAGACCATGTGGCTCTGCTGAGTGGAAACCTAGACCTGATGTGCCCTCTCGATACTCGAGTCATACACGGTCCAAACCACGACCATCACTCCAAAAGACAGAACGCCTTAATCGACAACACGCAGTATCCAGAGAACGGGACGGCTCGGTGCATACCATTCATGCACGACGAATTGAAATCGTCATCATCATCAGTGTCCCAGTAAGCAGGCGACGTCGAGGGTGGCGAGGGCTCCAGCTGTTCCCGCGGGCGCCACTCTGGAGGTAGATCCGCCATCGGATACAGCTTCGACACGGCTGCATCCGCTGACGGCACACTCCCTCCCAACGACTCTCCTCTTGAATGGCATGCCATCCCTCCCGCGCGGACGCACACTTGGTCTCGCCCCCCCGGTCTCTGCCCGGCGTGCACACACCACTCCTCACCCTCAAACCTCTCGACTTGTACCCGCCACGCAAATGTGTACCCGCCCCGTTCCTCAACGTCGCCTCCACTCTCTCTCACCATTCCCACCACTTCCCCTACTCAAAATCCCGACCTACCGTCATTCTTCCCATTAGTTCTCTCCTGCAATAATCACAAACTGCGCACTGCGAAACCCTACACAGTTCTCCACAAATGAACATCTACAGGCCAAAACAGTCTAGATTTAAAAAATATAAAAAAATAAAAAAATAAACAAAAACAAAAGAAAAAAAATACACACACACACAGCAGCAGCAGCAGCGGCGGCGGCGGCGCACTATGCTACTAATAGGCGGATCAAACAGTCTGCCGCAGATGTGGGAGCAATGAAGATGGAAGGCAGGAAGGACGGAGGGAAGTGGAGGAGGAGGAGCAGGAAGGGAAGAAGCTCCAGAGCGTGGGGCTGTAACAACAAATACGAGGACGGGGCCAAGGGGAGCGGGGATCGGTTGACAGCATAACCAACGCAGGGCGCTCCCTCCCGTTCGCTTCAAGACGAACCCGCTCCCCTGCGAAGCGACTTTTTGTTTTCTATTGCAAAGTCTACCCCTCGACAAGTCTCATGTTGTTCTGGCTTGCCGGGCCCCACTTCCGTCCTTTTCGTCCTCCTCTGCTGTCGTTCGCCTCATGTATCACCACCGTCTTCCCTCGCTCGAAGCCCTTTCTGCATCATGGTGCCAACTTAACCATGAACACATTTTTTTTCGCAAAATGACGGAATACACTATCCAACAATACTAAACACACAAAAAAGAAAAGAAAAGAAAAGAATCGTAATAAATTTCATGCAGAAAAACTCAAATCCTAAGATAACTTGATACAATTTCCATAACCAGTTTGTAAAATTATCACATACAAGCTTATCAATCTTAAGTCAAATTGTAGGATCCAAATTTCTTTGAAGTAAAATATATTATATATTCATTCATTCATCCAATTTCAATAACATTTTTCACCTTTGTGGTATTATATTTTGTTATTTTGTTTGTTTGTTTGTTTTTTTCTTTTTCTTTTTCTTTTTCCAGATAGATAGACATATCACATGCTGTAGGAGTTTAACCTACTTAAAAACAACATCTTTGGTCCTACACTTTGTGTTTGGTTCTTTAACTTTATTGCTTTGTATTAAAAAAAAATTCAACTTCATCAAAAATTAAAGTCTAAAACATCCATCATATTGCCATGGTATTTTTATTTTATAATTATTTTTTTATAAAATTTCAATAGGAAATTTATTTTCTATATATATAATATACGAACAAAAATCTAACTAAGTAAATAAACTAAATGCATACACACACAGATATATATATATATATATATATATGCATATATATATTTATATATGAGAGAGGATAAAAATATAAAACAACTAAAATTGCTCAATATTTCTTTTTTATTTGAGATGATATTTTTATATATTATATTTTGATTTTCACACTAATTCATGTTGTCATAGGTATAAATGTTTAGAATCCTTTGTACTTTTTTTTTAATTATTTTAGAACCATACAAAATATTCTAAGTATTTCTTACAAGTTTTTTGTAAAAGATTAGGCAAAATATTGTATTTTGAAGCTTCTATAAAGAATTTTTCTTAGTAACTTGAACATAAAAAATATTTAGAAGTTTTTAAATTTTAATAACTTTAGCATCAAAAATATTTATAAGTTTTTGCAACAAGTCAACAATAATTTTGTATTTTTTTTAGTATTACTTTTTTTTTAAAGTCATCCAAGTGGCATAAAAAAACACATCATGATTTTTTACTTTAAAAAAAAAAAACAGAAAAAAAAAATGATTTATAAATTTTTACTTGAACATTGTTTATTTTATTTGGTTGATTGATAGTATATTTATATCTTAGCATATTTATTCAAGTACTCTAATACATTATTCTTAATTAATATGTATAATTATTTTATAAAAAGATCTTTTTATTGAAATTGTTGTATTAAAGATTATTTTTAATATATTGATTAAAATAATACAATATAATGTTAAAGCTTAGACTTTATTATAGTTTTATAAATTACTTATTTATTTCAAGTATTAATATTTTTCTAAGCATTGAGAGTTTCTTCCAAAATTGTGGTACCAAATATATTGTATCTTACCATCTATTTGAGAATTAATATGTTTTTTTAAGGATGTTCATATTAATTTGATGCTATGAAGGTTGTGACAATCTAAGTAGTTTATTTAGCAATTTTTTAAATGATAGTTTTTGAAATGAATTTATTGCATATTAATTCTCTATTATATTAAAGTAAAATCTATAAATAAATTATAATTAAATATGGCAAAGAGTAATTATTATATTTTTTTTGTTACTTTATACCATCTTATTTTTATTGTTAATAATAAAAAATAAAAAATAAAATCTCTTCTAGTATATTTACAAGATTCTTAAATGGCTTCCATATGCATTCACTAATTTCATGTCTAAGCCTATGTACAAGATATTTTAATTTCTTTTGGCACCACTTTGAATTTAAGTCTTTTTTTACTTGAAATTCTTAATTATTATATATTTTAACAAGAAGTGGTAGTAATTTCTTTATTTATAATATATTGATTGTCTTATAAGATTTAATAAGAGAAATATAGAAAATATGTTGAAACTTTATTAATTTTAATAATTGTAATTAGTATTTAATTGGATTGATTTTTTTAAAACAATAGATGGTCTAATCTTCTAATATTCCAATTTGTTGCAATATCATTTGGTCTTAATAATGTAACAAATAATCATATACTATTATCAACTTTAAACAAAGGTTGTTCTTTTTAAAAAATATATGCATTAGTCTTTTGTTATTTTTTAGTTTCTTTTAGTTGCATATTTATTGTTGTGTAAGGTTTTAATAATCTACTTGCCAAATTCTTTGTTGTAAGATTATTAACCTTTAAGAAGTCAAGAATATCAAATTATAGATGATAACCATAATCTTAAAAAAAAATAAAAAAATATGATAAATAGAAAAATATACCATGTTATTATAAAAATATTCTACTAATAACAAGAGAGTTATCCAATTGTCTTAATAATAATTAATGATATAATAATAAATAAATAAATCTTTACTTTAAATATTTTAGAGAACATCTTCTAAAACTTTAATATAAATTGGGATCTTTAATCAAATATAACATCAAAGAAGAATCTATAATATTGACAAATGTTATTAAAGAAAAAAATAGTTGTATCTTTACTTGTAATAAACTTTACATAAGATTTAAAATATGTCATATTGGTTAGACAATCTACCATTATAAAAATAAAATTGTAAGAATTTAAGATTGATAGATGTGTAATAAAATCTATTGAAACAAATGATTATGGTTGTTTTGGAATATATAATGGTTGAGAAACTATATATGGTCAATGATATAGAATTTTTGTTTAAAAGCAAATATTGCAAGTTTATATAAATTTTTAAATAAATTTTTATATTTAAAGCTATAAAAAGTTTTTAAAAATAAGCTTCAAATTATTTTGTACTTAAAAGATCTTATTGTAGAGAAGTTAAGTTATATTGGAAATGCAAATAATTATATTTGATCTTTTAGGAGATATAAATATCTTTTAATATATATATATATATATATATTTAAAAATTAAACTTATTCAAATCACTACAAAATTAATTTTTAACTTCAAAAATTAAATGATCTATTGACATATTAGAACAAACTTCACCAAAAATGTAAAATCAATTGGAATTGTCAATTTTATAGTTTAAAGATGTTATTATTTTGATTTCTAAAGAATAATTTTTTATTAATCATAAGTTTAACCTCCTCCTTTTGATGCAAGATAAGAATATTTATACATGCTATTTAATAAGTTTTATCATTTTTTGAAATGATATGTAATATTTAATACAAATTGTAACAAAAATATATTTTTACAAGTTTGATAATAATTTAAGATATATATTGACATGAGATATTTAAGATTCTTATAATTAATATAAATTATAACCAAATTAAAAATAATTTCTTTTAAAATACTACTATTTTAAAAATAAATCCACAATTACAAAGAATTATTTATTATAAATTTTATAATTAATCTTGGTTGCCATAAATTTATTAAATTAAAAAATATGATATATTTTTTTAAATAAAAAATGATTTAAAAAAAATTAAAATATATAAAATAGGAATTTTGTAACAAATGCCTATATTATTTAAATAAATAGAAGTAAGTAGAAACATGTTGGAAAGATAATATGTTTCTTAAGGATCTTTGAAGAAGTTTTTTAGGTGTGAATTATATATTTAGAATTTTTTTTATAGTTAGTATATATGGAGGTAAGATTAAGACCATCTTTAGTCTTGTCAATATCTTTTTTGTATTTTAGTCTTGGTTCAAGATTGCCTAGTTTTTTTATATTTGGCAATAGCCATTTTGGTTCTTTTTTATTTTATAACTATATCTTCCTTCTTTGTTTTCTCCTCTCTTTAGTAACACATGAATATATTGGCTTTTGGATTTTCTTTGGATTCATGTCCTTGATATTTTGACAAAATTATTAATTTGTTATAGCTATTTTGTTTAAAAAGTGAGTGGATTATCCCAATTTTTAAGAGATATTATTGTATTTTTAAAGATTGCAAACTATCCACCTTTAAATAATTTTTTTTTTCCAACATTGATTTTTTTTTTTTTTTTTTTATACAGAGAATAAAATATCTTTTTTTGTAAAAAAATTTATTTGATATTAAAAGTTGTAGATTATTTTTTAAAATTTGGCTTATGGATTTGTTAGTCTTATTTTCTATTAAAATAAAAAAATAAAAAACAAACAAACTATAGATCTTACACTTGATAGAAGTGAGAATAGATTTATAACTATTATAAATTTTTATAAGCTTTTTAATACTCTTTGAGCAAAAACCTCACGTATTAGTAATTTCAACCATAACAACACTATTGCTATATCAATGGAAGAAGTCAACAATGAGGTCTAATGGTTATATCTAAAAGTTGTGCAATTGAGAGAAGCAAGTACAAACAGATTAATTTGACAAATGAATCCTAAAAATCTTACTATTACAAATATAAAAGAATCAAAGATTATTATGTCAAAGAATTTTGATAGAATAAAATCAATATTTCAAGGGTTTCTACAATAAGTTAAGTTCTTTCTAAGGTTATATATTTTTAGATATTCTAATGTAATCACTTAAGTAAAATTTATAAGCACATTTCTATCTAGAAATATTTTTTTATTTTTTTATTTTATTTTATTTGTATCTTTAATAGAAAAGAATTCACAACTTTTGTATGATCTAAAACTCATTTTTTGAAGTATTTACAGCTATATTTGGAGAGAGCAATTGAAAAAGTTAGCAAAACTAAAATTCTAATCTTGTATCAAGATATCAAGGACATGAGAATATTAAACAAGGGACCTGAATTAAAAAAAGGTTTCAAGAAGAAATTGACAAGGACATAAATTATCTAGATGAGTACATGAATAATATCTAAAAAAGTGAGCTAGAACTCCAAGAGATGCATTGTTAAGACTAAAGAATTCTTCAGCCTTAATTCCAATATATATATCCCTATCAAAGAAGCTTCTCGAGCAGTTTCTACCAACTTAGAAGCTTTTTGAATTATTTCTACTAATTAGGAAGCTTCTCAAGATGCTTCCACTAACTAAGAAGCTTTTCAAGTAACTTCCACTAACTTGAAAGCTTCTAAAATGTTCTAAAAGATTTTGTGAACTTCCAAACTATATATTCCTAATATCACCATGTTTTCTAGCAATGAATTCTAAGAGGATCTCATGCCTTAAAAAATCTTTCTATACATGTAAAAAATAAAAAAATATGTTGCACTAATGAAGCTATGTATTCTATTATCTATTCTTGCATAATAGATTCTATTGGTCTTTGAAGAAATCACCTATGGCCTTAAGTTAGTACCTCTATTATTGAAACATTCCATCCAAGGATTTGATCTTTATTGAGGCCTTCAAAATATCCTCCAAACAAGATCTTAGACTTAAAAAGATTCACCTTTCTAAGTTCAAATAATATCACTACAACTCGAGCCTTAGAGTCAAGGCTTGTATGATTAAGTGTTGCTTCTAATGGCTCCAACCGCAATTGTATTTGGCACTAAAATATATCGTCTTCACTTTGCTCAATTGAAGGCTATAAAAATTGCACTGGTTTGTTCAAAGCTTATATAGCAAGTGAATCTTTTGAATCTTATTCTTTCAATATTTAAAGGTTTGATATGGTGACTGATTTGCTTCTATAATTATATTCTATCTTAGAACAAATGATTGCATATTAATGAAGGCTTTGGTTTGATTCTTCCCCTCTTAAAGATATTCTTCAAATCCAATCTTTACCAAGAAATTATCATCAAATATATTTGGATTTGTGGAAATAGAGTTAATAAAATTCTTGTACCTTTTGAAGTGCAATGGTGAGACTTTTGGCCGATTTTCATATGCGCTCATTGATATCATAGTTGTACCAATGAACAAGATATTCTAATTTGTCCCACCTTTGTTGTGAATCCAATACCTTTTCAACCTCATATTCTTTATGATTTGTGATTTCAATACTAGGTAGCAATTGTTGTACTCTTTTAAGAATATGCAACTTTCTATAAGGCTCTAAAAGAGAAATATGAAAAATAGGATGTATCTTTATAAAAGATGGTGGTTCCAAGCAATATGTCACTAGATTAATTTGCTTTTAGATGGAAAATGGTTTTAACCTTTGATAGTCCAACTTATCACATAATTGCTTGGTTTTGATGTTCCATCAAAAAAACCATATTTTATCTTTAATATGAAAAGCATGTAGTTGATTTTTGAATTTATCTGCAAATGCCTTATAAGCAATTTAAGCTGCTTGCAATTAAAGCTTTAAGGTTGTTTGGTGTTGCAATAGATACTTTATAAATCCTTTGATGGTTGGATTGTTGTTCTTTGATATACTCCATAAATCAAACTTTAGATAATATCCATAGTTGGAATAAAATGGTATTTGTTGAGTTGAAGCATGAACAATATTTTTATATGCAAATTCTATTAACGATAGAGACAAGATCCAATCATCTTATTGATAGTTGATGCTATATCATAAATATTGCTCCAAAACTTGGTTAACTTGTTTTATTTGGCTGTCATTTTGAGGATGGAAAGTCGAAGAAAATTTAATGTCTACCTTCAATATTTTAAAAAAGAAACATCTCTAAAACTTAGATATAAATTGGAATCCTTGATTGGATATGATATCATCTGGTAGGCCATGATATCGATATATATTATCAAGAAAGAGCCTTATTTTTTCTTCACTAAAAGTAGCCTTCTTATAAGAAATAAAATGAGCTATCTTTGTGAGTCGATCAACCACCACAAAGATGTTGTCTAATAAATTGGATGGCGGTAGGTTGTGAGGATAAAATTCATCCCTCAACCTAAATTACAAGATGGCCTCACTTAAGAGTTGCTTGTAATTGGTGGTGTGAAGTGAAAGAAGTAATTAGCAAGAATAATAAGAACAACTATAAGACAAGTGAAGTAAATGGTATCAAGTAAGTGCACAATTTAAAACTAGATCATAGTCTGTTCATTATATTTTTACCTAGTAAAAAATAAAAATAAAATAAATAAAATAAATTTTTGAATAGATAATTTTTTTTTATCTTTCCAATGATATAAAAAACACATAATCTCAAATTACTATGAATAAGTTATGATAATTCAAAGATAAAAGGTAAGTAATAAAAAAATTAAGTGGAATTTTTTTATCTTAAGAATAATTTGTTGAAGAGATTATAAGTTTGAACCTCACCAAGGGTCACAAGTAATGTATAAGAGTGTCCTAGAGAGGCCATGAGGCCTTAGTCTTATCCTCCTACCTACATCCAAAGTGCTATAATCCATATGGACTTATACACCTCCCTTCTTACAAGGACTATACTAGCTGCTAGTCCTCTTATTTTTTATTAGTAGAATTCATTTTTTTTTGCATTTTTGACTTCACCATGGTATTCAAAAACACCCAACTAGTGTAAAAACCTTTCATGGCCTTCAATCTTACTCTGTTTCTTCATAATGTTTCCTAAGGTGGTAAAATTCATTTTTACCAAAGTCTTCATAATTATTCTAAAAATTCCTAAAACTTCTAAATAAATTCTAAATAAATTCTAAATAAATTCTAAATTTTTTTATAATATTTTTATAATAATAAAATCAATTTAAATCAACTAAAAATCCTATCTTCTATATAAATAACTAAAAAAATATAAAGTTTATTTCTCATGCTTCTTTTACTTATTAAATAATATTTATATATTTTTAATAAGTAGTACATAGAGATAGAAGACCAATATAGATATTGGTCTTGATAATTAAATACTGATTCTTATAATTAAGAAAAAATACTAAATTTACTAAGATAATTATATCTAAGACTTATTAAGATTCCATTTCTTTTCTACTAATACTATCTTCTTTTATTTAACATCCTTTAAATACATCTTCACTTTACAATTGTAGTTTTGGCATTCCAAATGCATTCTTTTATCTTAAAATAACTAATGAGTCAATTTGATGACTCACGTAGGTCTATGATGAAATCCATTGAGATAAAAGATCGTGACTATCTTAGAACAAGGAAGGGCTATAAGAGTCTATAAAGGTGATGTTGAGGATTCTTAGACCTTGAGCAGATGTCATAAGAAAGCACAAATTCTTTCATAGCCTTCTACATTTGAGGCCACCAAAAATCTCGAGAAATAATTTCTAAGGTCTTGTTAAATCTAAAGTGATTTGTAATTAGAAAGTCATGGTGAGATTGAAGAATTTGTAGTTGTGTTGGTCCTTTTGGGACATATAAATGTTCTTCAAAATATAGAAGGTCTTTTTTAAGCTTAAACTTGTGAGCATTTTTACTAAAATGATATTTAATATTAAGGGCCAAAATATCATTAGCGGTTGTGATTTTCACCTCATCGAGAAAATTAGAATCAATAAGTACCAATGTAATAGTGGTACAAAGGCAAAATTGCTCTAGCTTTAAAAAAATTGCATATTATTGATCAAATGTTGCCTCTCTTATCTTTTGTATAAAGTATGATCTCTTTGATAAAGCATCAAATAATTTTTTTTGCTTCCAAGGTTGATAAATAATAACAAAATTAAATCAAGATAATAACATATTCCATCGAGCTTGGCGATAATTAAGAATTTAAGTTGAGATAAAATATTCCAAATTTTTGTGATCTATGTATACAATTATGGAATACATTGCTCTTTTAAAAAAATAACGCCATTTTTGAAAAGAATCTACAATAGCAAGAAGTTTTTTATTGTGGATTTCATAGTTAATTTCGATAATAAAGAACTTTCAAGAATAAAATGCAATAGGATGGAATTTATTATCTATAACCATTTATAAAAATATAGCCCCTAATGCAAAATTTGAAGCATTGGTCTCTATATACAATACTTTTGTGAATTTTGGATGCACTAAGATTAAAGCTATACTAAATGCTATCTTGAGGTCTTGGAATGCCTTCTCCATTTAAAGCCCCTATTCCAACTTGTCTTTGTATATCAATTGAATAAGAGAGCCAACAACTTGAGAGTAATTTTTGATAAAGGTTTGATAGAAGTTGATAAATCTAAAAAAACATTGTATGTCTTTTACAGTCTTTAAAATAGCCTATTATATAACCACCTCCACCTTCTTGGGATCCATCATTTAATCTTCAATAGATATGATGTATCTAAAAAATTCTATCTTTGCTTGATGAAACATATATTTTTCTTACTTGGCATATAGACCTACATCTTGTAGCTTTTATAATACCAACTTTATATACTCTTTATGTTTTTCTAGATTTGTTGAGTAGATCAAAATATCATCAAAATAGATCATCACAAATTTATTTAGATGTTCTTGAAAGATATCATTTATTAAATGCTGAAAGATGGCGGGTACATTTATTAATTCAAAGGATATGATATTATATTCAAAATATCCATACCTTGTCCAAAATGCGGTCTTTTATTCATCTCCTTTCTTGATTTGTACCAAGTTATATGCTTCACAAAGATCTATCTTAATATAGATTTTGGCTTGGTTGAATTATTTCAAAAGTCTTGAGACTAATGGTAGTAGATAACAATTCTTCACTGTTATCTTATTTAATATTTGATAATTAATATACATGTACAAAGAACCATTATTTTTCTTCACAAAGAATATATGTATCTCTGCTGGAGACTTTAAATGCTTGATGAAGTTTTTTGCAAGATTTTCATCAATATAATCTTTTAACTCCAAAAGATTGTTTTAAAAAAGGTTATAAATTAGGCCAAAATGTGATTGTATTCCTTCTTCAAGATCTATGGCATATTCATATAGTCAATGCTTTGATAATATATCAATTTTTTTTTTTTATAAAATATCATAAAATTTGTAATACACCTTTAGAATAATTGCTGATGAAGTCAACTTTTTTTAATTGGAATTGTATTAATAACAAATGATTTACTTTCTTTGGCCAATCTTATAAAGACTTTTATTCAATGAAATAAAGGCTTATCAACTTGTGACTTTTTACAAAGTTTTTTTGTAAAAATTTCTATTAGAAATATTATTTTTTATGACTTCTATTCTTTATATGGATTATATCTTTTCTAACTAAGAAAGTTTGAAAATATTAAGATTTGAATTAGTCCTAATAATATTGATAGTCTTTAAATAACACTTTTATAGGTATTATTTCATAGATATTATTATTAAAGGATAAGGGTTGTCCATCTATTACTTCTACATGAACAAGTTTGGATTTTTGTACTAGAGGAATTTTATGAAGCTTAGTAATTGCTTTATCTAAGAAACAAGCAGATGCCCTTGAATCTAATAAGGCGATCGCTTGAAACTTTTGAGGATGCAAAGATAAATTTCAATCTTCAATTTAAATTACAAGATGGTATCAATTGAGAGTTTCTTATAATTAGTGGTATAAAGTGAAAGAAAAAAATAAGAAGAATAAAAGAAGAATAAATTCAAATTAAGTGAAGTATGTGCAATTTAGCAATTGTATACTATAAAATTAATTATAATTTGTTTATATAAAATTTTTATCTATATATATATATATTTTAATAGATAATTTTTTTATCTTTCTAATGATATAAAAAACATGTAAATCCAAGTTATTATAAATATTTTATAATAATTTAAAGAAAAAAGATAATTTTTTTTTATCTTAAAGATAACTTCTTTAATAGATTAAGGATTTGAACCTCACTAAGGTTCAAAAGTAATATATAAGGGAGTTCCAAAAAGTCCACAAGGCCTTAGTCTTACCCTCCTACCTACATCCAAGGTGGTACAATCCAAATAGGACTTGTTGTAGAATGGGTAGGAATTTTAGGATTTACAATATATAGTTTGTAGGGTTAAGAGTAGGCAGAAAGCCGATGAATGGCCAGTTTAGAAGGTAGCATGGATAAGGGAGTTAGAAAAAGTGGTTATCGTCGGTTGTGTAGCAGTTAATATCGATTGGGATAAGTATAAATTGATTCGGACAGTAGTAGTAAGGGCCAGACTGTGATAGTGCTGAGCCGGGATAAGCTTGGTGCTACCTCTTGTTAATTTTTAAGAGAAGGATACTAGATAAGTGCTGTATATTGTAAAGTGCAGTTCTGTAATGAAGCAATGAAGGAATGAATTGATTTATAATGAAAGATTGAGGATGTACTAATATGCTGAAATATCAGTGGAAAAATATAAGTGAAAAAATGGAAGTGGAGAATTAGAGATGTTTTATGAAGAATGAGTATGAATGTGAGAAAACTATACTACATTGAGTATTGAATGAAGGGTGACCCACGAGAGGAAGTCCGTGGAGTTTGGAATATGTGAAGTAAATTATTAGGAATGATAGTCAATTTCAGAGTATTCTTGTGTTTGGAGTATAGGATAATTATGTTGTGTTTTGAGATATCACAATATTACATATTGTTGTCATAAAGAAGGAGAGGAGGACACGTAGTGAATACTTGAGTTGGATTATTACTTACGATATTTTATTGTTAACAAAGTTATTGGTAGTATGAAGGAGATATTGTAACAAAATTGGGATATTTTAGTGTAATCAGAAAGAAGTTAGTTGTGTGACTCTAACAATTTAACTAAATACAAATAGTCTTTCTCCGTGTTTGAATCTCCCTTTTACGGATTTACTCTAGACAATATTGGTAGAGTAAGTGAGACGAACGACAACAACATTTTGGCGCCGCTGCCAGGGATTGACAATAGTATTGAGTGTTAGGAATTATTTGCTGAATAAGTAGTTACAATAGTGATGGAAAGCAATGTCAATAATAGATGATGAAAGATTATGATTAATAAGAATGAAAACATTGCTGTGAGAAAAATACGTCACTCGAAAGGAAGACAAGAGAGAGCACAAGTAAGAAATTTGTTGTAGGACGAGCAAGAACGGAAGCTAAAAAGGAAGCGTCGACAGAGTTGGATTAAACCATGGTTGCCTGCTTGTCGGCATATTCGAGCATATCAAGAACACGAAAGATCTTTAATATTTCAGACATATATACCGTTAAAGAAGTTGCCAAAAGCACTCGCGGATAACTCCACGAATAGTCCAGTGTATCTCTTGAGCCCATTAGCGGAAAGAGAACGGAGCACAGAAGAATTGGGTACTCCATTGGATACTTTTCCAATAGCGGATACAGCCGATTCTAGCAAGGTTAGTTCTTTAGTAGGGAATGTATTGCTTGCTTATAAGGGCCAATTCAATGTATTCCAAAAATCCGTCATTTTCACCTCAACTTCAACCGATAAAATTATTCGTAGATAATAATAGTAAAGAGCGGAGGCCTAAAACTCCGGAAAAGACAATTGAGGGAGGTAGCATTTATTTTAACCAGGAAACAAGTAAAACATTGTCACCTTCAATGGCGGTGTAGTGTTGTAAATCAAAACATAGTGTGAAAAATATAAAAGAATGCATTAAAATAAAAAGATTAAGATTAGAAAAAAGGTTGATAGAAAATTAGTAGTAAGAAGATACAATGGAAATTTACCTTGAAAAGTGAAATTTCTTCAAGTTAGTAAAAATAAAAAGGTTGAAGAAGTGGAAAAGACATGGGCTAAGAGGTTTTTTTGACCAAGAGGATAAAGAAGACCAGGAGGGAGATGACAAGGAAGGGTCGTGAAGAAGAAGGAAGAGAGTTTTTTTGAAAGGCATAGGATTTTTTTGATAGGCAGTATACATTTTTGTATATAGAGGAAGCTTGGAGAGGATTTTAAGTGCGAATTTTTGTGGGTTTGTAGTAGACAAGATAAGAAACTCATAGAAATAATTCTCATATCTTTTCATTAAGTATCAAGGGAGATATGAGTCATGAAATTTGCAGGTATTTAAGAATAGGGCAGTGAGGGTTACAAAATTTCGGGCCTTGGTTCTTGGAAACCACTTAGACTTTAGTAGAAAAATTTGTTGGGTTTTTGTTTCTTATAGAGTTAACTACTTTGTGTCAAAATCTCAAGTCAATATGACCTCTGAGCAAAGAATTATGAGTGAAATTATAACCAGTTAGAATGAAAAAAGAAATAGAGTGAAGGTAGGGTTGAGGGTTTGTATAGGCAGTGCTTGTGTGTGGGTTTTTTTGGGTATAAAGGGAGTTGGGAGACGAATTTGAGTGTGAAATGTAATAGACATGATCTATGTAAGTTAAGGAAGAGATGAGTGCAAGTTTGATACTCATTAGTCTTATAAATAAAATGTTATGTTCTTTCAAAAAGACAGGGGTCTATCTCCAAATCAGTGAAGTTTGAGGGAGCGAATCTTTGTGATCAGAGTAGTATTTTGAATAAAAGTTTTTGGGATTTGTAGATATATGAGTCTATTAAGTTGTGTAAAAAACTGATTGCTATTGGAGTTATATTCGAGGAGTTATGAGGAAAATTGTGGTCGGATCTAGAGTTGTTAGAAGGCAAAATTAAAGAAGAAGGATGGAACCTATAACTCAAGTTTGGAGAAGGCTCTTGGAGCAATATTTGGAAGGTGTTTACAACATGAGATAAGCTATAAGCCTACCAAATTTCAGCACTTAGATCTTCTTTAATGAAGAGCAATGAAGGTGTGAAGCAAAGGGGGTCCAGAATCAAAGGCAGCATGGAGGGATTACTTTGACAACATGGTTCTCTCTAACCACATGAGCTATAATCAAAAGGTTTATGGGGTTTGCTTCTTTACTTCCTTAAGTACCATGTGTCCAAATTTTGCTTCAATTGATATGATATCCTAGGATTTATGGACAAATTTGAGGGCAGGTTTCTAAAGGCAGAATATGTTAGGGTTAATAAAGTATGTTTTTATATAAATTCTTCAATTTTATGAACTTTATGAATCTCATCTCGCACTTGAGAAACTAAAGGCAAAAAAGACCCAGTGTTTCTTAGGGCTAAGACTCTCATCACGACAGTGGCGGGGGATCTAGCAGTACTAATTGCGGTACAATTAAGTGCGGTAGATGATCGCACAATTAGCGTAGCCCCATTACTTACCTTTAATGGTCTACTAGGAGCCGACCCAGAACAACACTTGTCTCAATTCCTGACCGCATGTGTAGCCAATAATGGTAGAACTGAAGATATTTGGTTAAGATGGCTGCCAGCAACTTTGAAAGATATGGCATTTCAATGGTATAATCGTCAATCCATGGGACAATTTCCTAATTGGAAGGCATTGAAAAATATGTTTTTGACTTATTTTTGACCAATAAGATTTGAAGAACGTCTTAGAAAAAGATTAATGAATAGCAAAATGGTACCTAGAGAAGCGGTGCAGTCATATTATAGCCGAGTAGAAGACATCCTTCGTAAATGGCCAAATAACCAAATGCCAGACTCATTTGTTATGTCCATATTGGTTAACGGACTATACCCACCAGAATTGAAGATGTTTGTAAAGGAGGCCCAACCTGCGACTGTGGCTACCTCACTTGATCGAGCTAAGGTATGAGAGGAATATCATTATGACCAATTCTTAACCATAAGAGCCACATTGATTCCATCTCAAGGAGGGTATCAAATACCAACCTAGAATGAAATAGTGAATAGTTAGCCAAGGACAATTGATTACAGTGCAAATCTTAGTGTTAATTTGTAAGGGATAGTGAATGCTGTTCCATTGCAGGCTGTACCACCAACAACTGCAGTCTCGTATTCTCCATACTCTCCACATCAAAAAGCAATATCTATAAAAGAGTTCTCTAATGAACTAGTATCAAAGGATCCAAATGAGACTTTGTTGTTAACTTTGACAAAGAAGATGGACGAGTTGGCTGTTAATCTAGCAAAGGATAAAGAAAAGAGGCATAAACTGATTAATATACGCCCCAATATCTGGTGTAGAAATTGTAAGGGGCAAGGCCATTTAGTAACGGAGTGCCCTTCGCCACCCCAAATAACAGTGCAATGTACCTTTTGTGGAGGTAAGCATGTAATCACAAATTGCTAGAATTTAAGAAGGCAACATCAGTTAGGAAATCAAACTATGATTCAACCAACTTCGTGGGATGTTAATTAAGTTCAGATTGGAAATAGGTTTGGCTGGAACAAAAATTGTTCTATTTAACAAAATAGAAATTTCTATAGTTTTCAAAATTTTGAGTATAACCAAGAAGGTGATCCTTATTTCCAAGGTTTTGTCCAAAATCAGCAAGGACAACCCCAATATCCACCTATTCAGAATCCAATTTCAGATCCTACTATACCAACTGGTCGACCGGGATCCTTTATCCATCAAACTTGGAACAAGCTTAGCCGATATATACTAATCCAGACGCCCTATATACTAGATGGAGGAGGAAGAAGACTGCTTCAATGCTATCAATGCAGGCAGCTAGGATATTATGCTAGTGAATGTTCCAATCCTAGAGCCAGTGATGATTATGCTCTAGTATGTAGAAATTGTAAGTAATTTGGACATACTTACCAGCAGTGCAATGCTCCGTTTAATGTTAATAACCAAGATCAGCATATTTAGCTGCAAAGTAAGATGGATGACAATATTTGAGTACCATAAGATTTTCTGGTAAATCGGGTGGAATGCGTCCGTGCAGTACTTACTCAAGCCCAACAAAAGGAGAAAGATTCAATTCAACAATTGGAAGTACTAGTTGCAGCGGACCAATGTCAATCATTGAATGATGCTTTAAATCTAACACTAGTATCAAAAGAATTACCAACGCGGGAATCCAATTTGTTTGTGCAACTTGAGAATAATCTTAGCCCTGAGATAATGGTTCAACCAAAACTAGTACCAATATCTGCGAAGATCCGGGAACCATCTTATCCATTAAAAGATCCTCTTATGGACACGAATTATGACAAAGTCCATGCAGCAGTTCTAATTCCGAACTCCATAAGAAAATTATCTCAAGGGGTCAAATTAAAACCTATGAAAAAAAAGAGCCCCTTGGGAATCATTGCCAATATGAAACCATATGATATTATGAAAGATTTGGATGAAATTAAACCTTCTATTACCATGAAGCAATTGTTAGCAGTTGCACAAGAATGCCGTTTTATATTGAATTCTTCATTAATACGACGTAGAAATCGTAATAAAGAAATTTATGAGATTAGTTTGAATCCCGATCCGGGAGCACCAACTATCGATGTATCAATTGATGGTGTTCTCATTCCTGGAGTTCAAGTGGATAGTGGCTCTAGTGTGAACTTAATGAACGCAGATACAATGGAGGAGTTGGATTTAAAACAATTAGTATCTACGACATTGGTATCGAGAATGGCAGGTCATAGTAAGGTAAAACCAATGAATATCTTACGTAGTATTAATATTGTAATCGCAGAAATTACGTATGAAATTGATTATATTATTTTCCAATCACAGAGTTCCATTTTATCATATCCAATATTATTGGGTCGGCCGTGGCTATATCAGGCCAAAGCTAGGAACGATTGGGGCCGTCGAACGTTAACTATTGGGAAGGGTAATGACAAGATTGTTTTACAAATGTACCCAATTCAATATCATGGGGAGTCGCAAATTAGGGGCACAGAAGCAATATTTGAAGATGAGGGCCAATTTGAGGCAGAGTATGACGAAGTTAATAATGCGATGCAAGTTGATAAGGACCCAATTCACATGCAAAAGCCAGGCATATTACACCAATATGGAGGTCCAGGGGAATATTTTTTAGATCAGAAAGATGCAATAAATTTCGATGATGTCATTGCGGACTAGATGAATAATTGTGCGATAAATGAAGTAGGTACATTGGAACCAGAATTGGATACGTCTAATTTGCTGGCCCATATGAAGGGTTCAGAGTAGGAGGGGCAAATCAATCCGGGGATTAATGAGGAACCTGTGTGCCAATCTATTAACTTGGGTTCTAATGAAACACCCTAGATTATCAAAGTATACACTGGTATTACGGATATAGAGCTAAGAAATTGGAAAGAATTCTTTCTAAATCATAAATCTGCTTTTCTTTGGTCGTATGCGGATTTAAAAGGTATTCCAGCCAAAGTTTGTGAGCATTGAATTACCTTAGAGGAAGATGCTACACCAGTTTGTCAAAGACAACACCGTCTTAATCCAAAATATTCTCTCATGGTCAAGGAGGAAGTAGATAAATTATTAGACGTGGGCTTCATATATCCAGTCCCGTATTGTGAATGGGTTTCACCAATTGTGATAGTGCCGAAGAAAAATGGGAAAATCTGTATCTGTTAGGACTTCCGTAAATTAAACGCGGCTATGAAGAAAGATTATTTTCCTTCACCTTTTACAGATAGTATACTAGACGCAGTAGCTGGGCATGAATGTTATTCTTTTTTGGACGGATTCTCGGATTATAATCAAATAAAAATTGTAGGATAGGACTAGTTGAAGACTACTTTTACTACAGATTGGGGCACATTTATTTATTAAGTAATGCCATTTGGGTTATGTAATGCCCCGGCCACATTTCAAAGGATAATGATGCAAGCGTTTCAAGATTATTTACGATTGTCGATGGAGATATTTTTAGATGATTTTTGTACATTTAGTACAACAGCAAATCATTTGGAACATCTTGATAACTATTTTGACCAATGTGATAAATATGGGATATCTTTGAATTCTGAGAAGTGTCAATTTGGCGTACCATCGGGAAAGCTTTTGAGACATATCGTTTCCGTGGCCGGTTTCACTACTGACCCAGATAAAGTTACTCGTATATTGGCTTTACCAAAGCCAGAAACAGTGTCTGGTGTTCGTGGTTTTGTAGGCCATGTCAGCTATTATAGGCGATTCATTCATTTTTTTGTAGAAATATATCAACCGTTAACGAATCTCTTAAAGAAATCGCAATCGGATGGATCTAGTCCAATTTAGACTGAGGAATGTATAGTTGCGTTTGATGAGTTAAAACGAAATTTGGTGTCAGCACCAATATTTGTTGCACCTTGTTAGACAAAATCCTTTCATGTTTATGTTGATGCCTCGAATGTTGCTATTAGATCCATATTAAGCCAAAAAGATGAAAAGGGTTTTGATCATCCCATCTATTATGCTAGTCGACAATTTGTAGCTGCGGAACGAAATTATACTACGACTGAACGGGAAGCCTTGGGCATGATCTATTCTGTCCAAAAATTTTGAAATTATTTGCTTGGTTATCCATTTATATTTCATATCGATCATGATGCTCTTAAGTATATGATTAATAAACCTCAATTAAGTGGATGCATCGCTCGGTGGATGTTATTCCATCAAGAATTTAATTTTACTATTAATGTTCCACCAAGAAAGAAACATGCCAATGCAGATCATTTATCTCAATTGTCTAATATATTTGATAACGAACCTATTAATGATGCACTTCTTGATGCGGAATTATTTGTCGTCGACGTGATCACCCCAGAATATAGTAAATTGATCTAGTATCTGACATTTCAGACATTTCCACCTACATATAGTAAGAATCTTAAGAAATGCTTGATTTTGAAAAGTGCTCCATATACGATGATTGGAGACGCTTTGTATAAGTAGGGGAAAGACGAAATTCTATGTCGTTGTATTTTTTAAAATAAAGTACGTACTATATTGGAAGGATGTCATTTGGATAGTTGTGGAGGGCATTTTTTCGGTGACAGCACTACCCGCAAAGCTTTAATGGCGGGATATTGGTGACCAACAATGTTCTCAGATGCACATCAATATGTCTGACGTTGTGATCCTTGTCAGCGTATTGGTAGACCTACAGGAACTTCTGCCATGCCGTTGGTACCAATTTTAGCACAAGTGCAGTTTAAAAAATGGGGTATTGATTTTGTAGGACCAATCGCACCAGCCTCGCGTAATGGACAGAAAAGATATATTTTGGTAGCGATGGATTATGTGACAAAATGGGCGGAGGCGATGGCAACAAAAACTAATAATGCCAATACCGTAGCCACGTTTTTATATGAGAACATTATCACTTGATTTGGGTGTCCCAAAGAATTGATTAGTGATCATGGAACCCATTTTATTAATTCTATAATTGTGGCTTTGACAGATAAATACGAGATCATGCATCAGAAGACAACCCTATATCATCCTCGGGCCAGTGGGCAGACTGAAAAGACCAACGGTATTATGTCCAATGATCTGGTGCTTCATTATGATAGTTACTTTCACCACTTTCCGGGGAAATTTCAAGTTTGTTGGCATGAACCTTATCGAGTAATTGAAGCCTTTTCTAATGGTTCAGTTCAATTGGAAGATTTTATGGGTACTCAATTTACCACCCGAGTTAACGGCAATCATTTATGTCTTTATTTTACGTAAATTCGGGATGGATTTTCAAAATTGGAGGGAAGAGGGTATACCTGTTCATGATAGCTTACCTTTAATGAAGGTGCATGATGGCTAGAAAGACGACTGATGGTCAATTTTGGGTCCTAATACGGACTAGTCATACAAATTAGAAGTGACGATCTGGTACACTGGATTAAGGATTGTTGCTTTAGACCCCGAGTAAAAGGTTACGAGCGGGGCACTTAATGGGAGTTTTTTATTAGCATTCTGTTTTGAGTTTGGTCGTTCGAGTGTATACTTATTGGAGTGTAGAGTTCTCTGCAGTCAGAGAGTAACAATTAGTCCGAGCGAGGAGTACGTAGTCAGCATTATATAATGTCGATGGAGAGATTGAAGAGAGCTGCGGACAGAGAGGAGAATGTTTGAAACGTGCAAAGCAAGAGTAACTTGCAATCGCCGTCCTTAGTAGTGGTCACCGACATGGAGCCCATTAAGTTGGAAATCTGTTGGTCCTTACAAAGACAAAGAGATTTCAAAAATACACAGATGTACATGTTTTTGCGAGGATCGGATAATTTGCCTCCAACTGATGTAGAATTAGTTCTAGAGTTTATAGGAAATTACGACGTAGAGGATGGTTCAAGTGTTATAAAAGGGAGAATAATTGGGATCGATGAGAGTACCTTATAGAAGGTATTATATTTATCAATAGGTGAGTTAGCAGTAGGCGTCGAAGTGTCCAGTGACTTCAGACCGAGAAGTTACTTCAAAGGGGACATGGCGTCCTTTGAGAAAAATCAAGGCTGGAAAGTGGCAAAGGCACTTATTCTAGAGCTTGCGGAGTGGATGCGATTCGTTTAGAAGCGGCTAGGCTTAAACTGACATACCACGTATGTGTCCAAGCGCTTGTTGTTTGCTGCGATTGAAACATTGGAAGGCATGGTCTTTAATTGAGCAGCCTTTGTAGCAACCCGTATCCATGCAGAAATGGGAGCCAAGCAAAAAACGGGTAAATTTAGCCCGTTGCTATCTTTAATATATATGCATTAGTGATTAACGCAAACATTAAGTCGGCAAGCGAGAAAAGAAGCGTGCCTTCACGATGTCATGACAATTGATCGTTAAATACCAGGTTATTGGTAGTGGTGTGCGAAATTAGAATCTAGTAGATCGAAGCAGGGCTATCGGAAACTCGCGTGAACTTCAATTAAATGCGATGATAGAGGTGGTTGAACTCGATTTTGAACCGGGCTAGTAGTAAAGGAAGCACTCCACAAGTAATATTGAGACAAATTTTCTAATTGCACCTTATCGTGAGCCTACTAGAAGGGAATCTAAGATAATAATTGGAGTCTAGCCGAAAAGAGATAATGGAGAAAGGCCACCAAATTGTAGAGCAAGGGCATCTGATTAGGGCAAAGACGAAGTCCAAATTGACATTGGAGCAAAAAATAGCGGAGGAAAAGAAAAATTGAAGTAGAATGAAAAGATACATATAAAGAATCACGAGCGGTCAGAGTTAATAGAGGCAATAGGATATAGGATTTGGAATGAAGCGTTGAAATTAGCCGATTCTTGGCCGGGCGTAATAAAGCGATGAGAGTGGAGCGAGAAGGTGAAATTGGGACCAATACGGTGGAGCTGAGGAGAAAATTGCCAGATAAGTGAATTGCACTTAAAAGTAAAGTGGAAAAATTGGAGGCGGTTGGTAATGTCGTTTAATACGAGAATCATTCCTAGTTTGAATAGTGGTGTGGAGAAGGTGCCAAACCATGAACAATTAAGTGAAGGATCTGAATATAGTGGAGGTTGGATTTAGAAATTTAGGCGAGATAATGAAGATTTATCGGCGCAGTTGAAGATTAATCATATGGATTTATCGGAGGAGGATGAAGACGTGCCGTTAGAGCCAGACGCAGAGGAATCTCCTACGAATCCAGGAGTATCCCAATCTCAGGAACCAGCCTCATAACAAGTTTTACCGATTTTGTGTTTGCGAGGACATTGCACAGTTAGGAGCGGGGCTATGTGGAATGGGTAGGAATTTTAGGATTTACAATACATAGTTTGTAGGATTAAGAGTAGGTAGGAAGCCGATAAATGGCCAGTTTAGAAGGCAGCATGGGTAAGGGAGTTAGAATAAGTGGTTATTGTCGGTTGTGTAGCGGTTAATACCGATTGGGAAAAATATAAATTGATTGAGACCCCATTAGTAATGAGGCGATTTGTAGTCTTGGTAAGGATAAACTTAGTCTTCTTTATTAATTTTAAGAAGGATATTAGATAAAGTCACTGAATATTATGAAGTCACGGTTAATATTAAAATGATAGAAGAATGAATTGATTTATAATGAAAGATTGAGGATGTACTAATATGCTAAAATATCAGTGGAAAAATATAAGTGAAAAATTGGAAGTGGAGAATTAGAGATGTTTTATGAAGAATGAGTATGAATGTGAGAAAACTATACTACATTGAGTATTGAATGAAGGGTGACCCACGAGAAGAAGTCCGTGGAGTTTGGAGTATGCGAAGTAAATTATTAGGAATGATAGTCAATTTCAGAGTATTCTTGTGTTTGGAGTATAGGATAATTATGTTGTATTTTGAAATATCGCAGTATTACATATTGTTGTCATAAAGAAGAAGAGGAGAAGAGGTAGTGAGTACTTGAGTTGGATTATTGCTTACGATACTTTATTGTTAACAGAGTTATTGATAGTATAAGGGAGATACTGTAACAAAATTGGGATATTTTAGTGTAATCAGAAGGCAGTTAGTTGCGTGACTCTAACGGTTTAACTCAATGCAAATAGTCTTTTCTTGTGTTTGAATCCCCTTTTACAGATTTACTCTGGAAAGTATTAGTAGAGTAAGTGAGACGGACGACAACAACACTTGTACACCTCCTTTTATACAAGGAATATACTAGCTATTTGTCCTCCTATTTTTTTGTTAGTAAATTTCATTTTTTTATATTTTTGACTTTACCATGGTGTTTAAAAACATCCATTTAGTCTAAGAATCTTGTATGGCCTTTCAATCCTGCTCCATTTCTTCATAAATTCTCCCAAGGTGGTAGAACTTATTTTTTTCAAAGTCTTCAAAATTCTTCTAAAAATTCCTAAAAAATTCCTAAAAAATTCTAAATAAATTTTAAATAAATTATTAATTTTTTTTAATATTTTTAAAATAATAATATCAATTTAAGACTATTTTATTCTATCTTGGTGATTTTTTATAATAGTAAAATTACTTAAAATCAACTAAAAATCTTTTTTTTTTATATAAATAACTATATAGACATGAGATTTATTTTTCATGCTTCTTCTATCTACTAAATAACATTTATATGTTTCAAATAAGTGATTCATAGAGATTGAAGGCAAATGTAGACATTGATCTCAATAATTAAATACTAATTCTTATAATTATGTAAAAATTACTAAATAAACTAAGATAATTACCTCCAAGACTTACTAAGATTTTATTTTTTCTTCACTAATACTATTTTCTTTCATTAAACATCTTCTAAATACATCTTTATTTTACAATTGTAATTTTGGCCTTCTAAATGTATTCTTTTGTCATAAAATAACTAATAAATTAATTTGATGATTTACACATAGCAACCATCTGGGACAACTTGCAAAGGAGAAGAATCTAAAACTAACCTTTTAGAGTGCTATTGAATAAATAGAAGAATTATCTATAGAAGTTTTAACAATTATTAGAAATAAGAATGAGTGAGTTGTTACTAATTTGAAGGAATTAAAGCAAGTTTTGTTCTATAGAATTAAAGAAAGTTTTGTTCTATAGAATTAAAGAAAGTAGATAGAAAAAATTAAATTTAACCTAAGAACTAATGATTATTAAAAAAAAAAAACAAAGCTAAAAAATAAAAAGATGATATTCTTAGATTTATCCTCAACATGAGAGGATTTTAGTATCAATCTTCTAAGATTTGTATATCCATTGAATGTTAAGATTTGTCTTTTTTTGATTTAATATTAGCTCATTGGAATATCCTATTTTTCTAATTAGATTCAAATTTGGGATGCTTCATTAATAACCTCTCTTACAACCAATACTTTGATTTTTCTTGGATATATACCAAATACAAAATCATAATTTCTAACACTCTAATTTTATATATATATATATATATATATATAAATATATATAAATATTCAAAATTATAAGAGTCTAATTAAGATACTTCTATCACTTACTTAGAATTCTTTTGGTTGTATAATAAAAGACTAAATTTTTTGAGAAAAAAAACTTATAAATAAATCTGTTGCTTTTCTTAAATTTCAATATTCATCCTTTTAACTTTACTAAGTTTAATATTTGTAATTAAACTAAATTATTTGAAAAGACTTTTTTAACTTTACAAGGGTCCAACCATTAGGCATCAAACTTTCGTATGAAATCTAGTTTGCTAGCTTCTTATAAAAAGACCAATATGCTAGTCCTAAGAATTTTGACTTGTGTCATTTATTAAAGATAATTTTTTTCTTCTTTGTATAGCCCTTATGTATCGAGCATTTCATCTCCTAGTCTCATTTAGACCTTTTAGATATTCCAATCTATCTATTAAAGATTATTTAATTGACAATCTTTCTATTAAAGCAATTCAAAAAGAAGGAATTTCAAATTCAATTGATAAAAGGGCTTCTATGCCATAAATTAAGAAAAATGGAATAGCTTGAATAGTCACCTTAAATATGGTCCTATAAGTCTACAAGGTTGCAAAAAACTTTGCATTTTAATGCCGTTTAGAAGTTATTATGGTTTTTTTAAGGATATTGATTAAGATTTGATTCACCCTCTTCATATGCCCATTGGTTTGAAGGTGATAAGGGATAATCTTCTTATGATCAATTTTAAATTTTAAGATCAAGTCTTTTATCATTGCATTGAAGAAATGCTTGCTTCTATCACTAATTAGGATTTTGGACATCTAAATCTAGTGATAATCTGCTCGTAAAGAAACTTAGTTACTTGCTTAGCATTGTTAGCTTTAACTGCCTTTGTCCCAACTCACTTAGTAAGTTATTTGGTTTCTATAGCTATATGCTTTATTCTACTAATAGAATTGTAATAAACTTTTCTAAAATAATCTATTCTCTATTTTTCAAATGGGACTAAAAGTAAGGACATATGGAAGGATAAGCTCATTTAGAGGTCATTTTTAACATATCTTTAATATGCATCATATGTTTTAGTATATATATGGGCATCTTAGAATAAAAAAGCTAATAATGGTAAATCCTAAAGATCTTTTGTCTTGCCAATATCTCAGAAAAATGATCCCTATATATACTATCATGGCATGCCGATAAAATTGTAGGAATTTTTTTTTCCATCACGCACCTTCTTAACATTCCATTTATTCCATGTTGATATAATTTGCCACCAATTATGATAAAATATCTATTATTAATTTGGACCTTTTAATATTTTATTTTAGATAAATGAAAAGATAAGATTTGGATGGATAAAAATTTGATAATTAATTTATACCAAGTATGGATGATTGAAATAACAAATAGACTTTTATCTATTAAGATATCATTGATTGGATCTTTGCCTATTTGTTTTGACAACCTAAATAAAGGATTGACTTATGTGTGCATTCTTCTTTACTTATATTCTACCATATAATCAAATTCTTCTAGCAGAAGTACCGACCTTGCTAGTCTATTGTTCAATTCTGCCTTATTAATAATATAATTGATTGCCATTTGGTCTATAAAAAATACTATTAGATTTAAGAGGAGGTAGTGTCTAAATTTCTTGATGAAAAGAACCATGGCAAGACATTCATGTTTCATAGTAGTGTAATTTCTTTCTGTAGGATTTAATTGTCTATTAGCAAAGACTATAAGATAGTCCTTGCCTCTTTCTCCACTTGCTTGATACAAGGTACTTCCTACTACCATAGACAAAGTATTATAAAGCATATAGAAAGGTAATTACTAATTTGGTAGTCTTAAAATATGATACTTGCTAAGCTTTGCTTGAAGAATGTCAAATGCTTCTTGTCATTTTTCACTCCACTCAAACTTCACATTTTTTTTATTAAAATCTAATAATAAATATAGAGATGGTAGCATAGTCATGTATCACTTTTCAATACCATCCAATGTGTTCTAAGATTCTTTGTACCTCTTTTACTATTAAAGGAGGTTTTGATTCCATAATCACCTTGACTTTCTTTGGTTCTCGTCCTCTACTATTTTTTAATACTATATATTCTAGTAGAACTTTTTTTTACCTATTATGAATATTTTATCAAGGTTTAAAGCAATCATAGCTTTTTTATACCTTTAAAGATAAGATCTTATACAATCATGATGTATTATCTTAAGAGACTAGGTACTAAAATCATTAATGAATATTATCATTGATTTTTGTAACAAATTTGAAAAGGCATATGATATTGCTCTTTGAAATGCCAAAAGAGCATTGCAAAATTTAAAAGGCATGACCACATAGATGAAGATGCTTAAGAGCCATCAAATTGACTTATTAGTTGTTTTAGAATAAAATAATACATTTAGAGAGCCAAAACTACAATTGTAAAGTAAAAATGTGTTTAGATGATGCTAAATGAAAGAAGATAGTATTAGTGAGAAAGAAATAGGGTCTTAGTAAGTCTTAGAGGCAATTATCATAGTTAACTTAGTATTTTTCTTAATTATAAGAATTAGTATTTAATTATTGAGACCAATATCTACATTGGTCTTCTATCTTTATGTACTACTTATTAAATGTATATAAATGTTGCTTAGTAGGTAGAAGAAGCATGAGAAAGAAATCTCATATATTTTTAATTATTTATATAAAAAATAGGATTTTTACTTGATTTAAATTGATTTTATCATTATAAAAAATCACCAAAATAGAATAAAATAATTTAAAATTTATATTATTACTTTAAAAGTATTATAATAATTTTTAGAATTTATTTATAATTTATTTAGAATTTTTTAGGAATTTTTAGTATTATTTTTAAGACTTTGGTAAAAATGAGTTTTATCACCTTGGGAGCCATTATGAAGAAATGGAGCAAGATTTGAAGGCCATACAAGATTTCTAGACTATTTGGGTATTTTTGAACACCATGGTAAAGTCAAAAATGCAAAAAAAATGAATTCTACTAATAGAAAATAAGAGGACCAGCAGCTAGTATAGTCCTTGTAAGAAGGGAGGTGCACAAGTCCTGTATGGGTTGTGGCATCTTACATATAGGTAGGAAAATAAGTCTAAGGCCTCGTGGCCCCTCTAGGATACCCTTATACACTACTTGTGAGCCTTGGTGAGGTTCAAACTCATGATCTTTTAAGCAAGTTATCCTTGAAATAAACCTTTTCTATTTAACTTTTCTATTATTTATCTTTTATCTTTGGATTATCATAACTTACTCATAGTAATTTGGATTTATATATTTTTTATACCATTTGAAAGACAAAAAAAAATCTATTCAAAAATATAATTTTTATTTTTTTAATTTTACTTTTTATTAAATAAAAACACAATGAATAGACTATGATGTAGTTTTAAATTGTGTACTTGCTTGATATCCTTTACTTCCCTTGTTTTTTGGTTGTTATTCTTATTATACTTGCTGTATGCTTCCTTTATTTTATACCACCAATTACAAACAACTCTTAAGTGAAGCCATCTTGTAGCTTAGATTGAGGGATAAAAATTTATCCTTACAATGCTTTAAAGTGTAATAAATATTATTTTGTGATGATCTTTTGGAACTATGAAAATTTGATTGTAATCTAAATATCCATCTATAAATGTATATAATTTGTGCCTAACCACCTCTTCTAGGATGATATTTATAAATAGAAGAGAACAATGATCCTTTTAGATGCACTTATTAAGCTTTTTATAATCTATGCACACTTGAAGTTTTCTATTATTTTTCTTAACTAATACCATTGGTGAGACCTAATTTATAATTTCTATAGATTAAATAAATCTAATTTGAAGGAATTTTTCTAATTCGGCTTTAATACTTAGTTATAAATTGGGATTCATTCTTTTTTTGTTTTGGCTCACAGGAATTGAATTAGAAAAAAGTGCAATACAATGTTGAGCTACTTTGGGAGTTATGCCCTTGAGATCTTTGTAAGATCAAGTAAATACATCCTTATATTTCATAATTAACAATTTATAATTTAACAACTCATCATCTATGAATTAAATTCCAACTTTGATTAATTTTCGCTGAAAACAATCTTTGAGATTGAATAAGGATTTACTCAAGTTTTTTGGCGGCCTATAAATAATATGGGACTTCTTACCTCCTTAATTAATTTTTGCATTAATTGACTTTAACCAGGGTCTATCTAAAAATAATGGATATGAATTTTTACTAAGATACATGTAAATCTTATGAAAAGTGAGGGAGTATTCTTATAAATTATAGAATTTGATCTAATTTTTGCTTTTAAGTCAAATTGAATGATTAAATTCAAGGTTGGGAACTTTAGGTCTTTTCGACTCTTTTTTAGAAGAAAATTCCTTTGTCTAGATGTTTTCTTTCAAGGTTTCTGGTAATCTATTTGGTCTAGGTTCAAAGACTTGAGGTAATTTTTTAAAATTTCTAATATTAATTATTATCTCTCTTATGACTTTATTTAAATCTAAAAAATAAAAAAATCTCTTGAACTATTTTTACTATTAATTAAAATAGGAGGAGAAGGATTAGAATATCTATATTTTGTCATAAGTGCCAAGGTTGGCATCATAAGTGGTATTTATACTTTAGATTGGCACAATTCATATATAATCAAGTTTGACTCAGGAAGTACAGACTAGATTATTATAGAGGAGGTAGAAGTAACTTCTTCAATTATTCTACCATTGATTTGGTTTATAAATCTTACAACTTGAGGGCCTTGACCATCATGTTATTGGCCATGTTGAGAGTGACCACCGTTTAGAAGGATGAATCCTTGCTTAGTATTTAAACTTGACAGAGGATGTTGGTTTTTATGGTTATTATTATAATTATAGAATAGATTTGAGGGATTTAAAGTATTATTGGAACTTTGATTTCTTGTCTTCTTTAAATAATCTTGAGCTTATTGATGATAATTTTCTTATGAAAAATTCAAGAAAACTACCTTGTCGAGTTATTTACATATATTTATAAGATGGTTTCTCCCACAATTTTTACAAATAGTTTTGTTTTCTATTCAACAACTATCAAGTGAATGTCTTTTGTAGCAAAGGTAATGTATTTCCTATCTTTATCTTGGTTGGTTTTTAAAATCTTGATTAAGATAATTATGGCTTTGTAAATGAGAAATAAACCATACATTGACTTGGTTTCTATGAAGGAGAATGTAAAATTATTGCCATCTAAGATTTTTTTGATAATCTTGTGGATTAGAATAAAATTGACTAGTGTGCTTTGATTGGCTATATTGAATGCACTACAATTTCAATGTATATCTACTTGATTCTATAGGTAGTGGAGCTTGGTTGGAATTTTGACTTTTAATTAATAAAGTCATTTGTTCTTGCATTACTTACATTTGTTGTGCAAGCTCATTTGAAATCCCTTTTGGCATTAAAAGACCTCATTTTTGAATTTTTCCTTCTACTTGTTTCTATCCTTTGGATATATAAGTTCTGAGAGGCTAGGTGGTGGTTTAGTTTTTAAGGATGAAGGATAATGGTTCATTGATTGGAATTAATTACCAATCAATCTATGAAGGTTTTCTTAGGTGCTTTCAATATTTTGGACATAGATAGATATAAAAATAAGGATTCTATAGTCTTCTTTCTCCCACATTTGTTCTTATTATTTGTCAATGTCTTTAATAATTCATACTATTTGCTTAGCATCTTGTAGGTTTTTTGATTGATCTTTAAAAAAAATTTAATTGTATTTTAACTATTAAATCCTTAGAAAAAAAATGGATGAAGGTATCATTTGTAAGAAGTATTCCCACAAACCTAATAACTATCAATTCAAACTACCTAATATATGTGGTAATTTCTTCTTCTTTTCTTTGTCTCAAAAAAAAAAAAAACTGTAAGATATTACTTTATTTTATTTTATTTTAATTTTGGTCTAAACTTTTCTAAGAATATCTTCATGAGCATGTCCTAATTTTTGAATATTTGAAGTGGATAGTTTCTATACCATTCATAAGCTCCATCCTTCAATGTTCTCAAAAATTATATTAAATAATATCCCAGGTTGGTTATTAAGCACATTGTAAGAAGCTCCATGAACCTCTCTACATGTGCAAATGAATCATTGTCTCTAATTCCTTTAAAGATTAGAAGATTATGAGGCATGGGAATTACTTGAAATTTTTCTAGAATTACAAAAGACAAATCCCTTGGCTGGACCAAGAAATTTATAGATCTACGATTTGGAAAGGCTTCTCTTTTACAATTCATTGAAAGAAGATTAGGTCTTGACTCTTTTCCTTCTAGATTCATCTGTATAAAAGAATTTAGAGATTTTGAGTCTAATACTTCTACTCCTACTACTTGATTAATATTTAATTCCAATAGATTGAGTACAAATATGTCTTGTTTGTCCAACCATTGGATCTCAATTCTTTTAAATTTTAGAATAGATTTTTTAATAGACTTTTTTAAATTTTTTATGAGTGAGGCTAATTTAGGTTGTCTAGATCTAGTAGAATGATACATCTAATATGACTATAGACATAACATTCACTTAGGCTCATAATTTTAACATATCAATCTCTACAAAATTAAATTAAAATATTTTAGCCATCCACCTACAATCCACTTAAGATACCTTCTAACATAAAAGAGAAATAAAAGAGAAGCAGCTAAAGAGGGCATGATTACTTGAGTATCACCTCAAGTAATATTTTTTCCAACTTTAGTTACTATATAGTACAACCTTCTGTGGGAGTGATCCTAACCAACAATCATGCAAAGAAAAATTTCATATTAGGATGATGTCATGTAGTAACACGGCCATTAAATGAAAGAAAGAAGTAACGATAAAAATATATAGAAGCTTAAATAGAGATATTTTAACAAATCATCTTAGAATTATAGATAATAGAGAAGAAAATAAAAAAAATTAAAAGCCTAATATTGCCTTTTTATAGAAGAGGCTTCTACTTACTTTGTATGGCCATAAATAAGACAAAATAAAGTATATTAGAAAAATAAATAATGTAGGCATCTATAGAAAAGAGTTAAGATGAGATGTTAGAAAATTTTACCTTAAAAATCTTAGAGTTGATACCTAGAGAGGACTGATTATGAGTCTGGGTCGGAATCAGACCCTAAGATACAAAACCATGTGCCTATGGTGGGTTGAAGGATCTTTTATAGATTGAAATATTGGATTAGTAAAAAGACTTGAAAAGATGTATTTTAGTATTAATTTTGAATTATTTAGAGAAAAATTGGCTTTGTAAGAGCTTTGCAAAGTCAAGGTTGTATTGAGTGACGTTGGATCTTGTGAAGTAAAGAGGGATTTACAACTTTGAGCTATACAAGAGTTTGATTTTAGATCTATAAATAAAATTTTGAAAATTTATGATTGAAGTTATGGTTAGTATATATTATAAGTTTGAGTTAGATTGAATAGTTCAATTGGGAGTTATTAGAGTTCAAGTGCGCTAAGGTCTTGGAAGTCAAGGTTTGAGGGTCAGTGAGGATTTTTTAGATATTTAGCAATTTGTCAATTGAATTGAGGTGAGAGTTTTTTGTATAGATAATAAACAAGATTTTTTTATTTATATATGAGTTTTGAAAGGAATTAAATGGATCCAAAGAGAAGTTATTCATATTGGAAATTTGACATTAGGATTGGAGAATGAAGGCGGCCAATACCTAAGTAGAAATTTAAACATAACTTTTATTGAGTAATTTGGATCTCTTTCAAACTTTTTGTGTGTATTGTCAAGTTAATTTTTGAAAGATATGTGAAGTTTAGACTAAGATCAATGGTTAGATCTTTAGCTACTATAGTTTAAATTTGCTGTAGGATTTGGTTGGATTTGTTAGGATTTGGTTAGGATTGTTAGGATTTGGTTAGGATTATTAGGGCTTGTTAGGATTTGATTAGATTTTAGTTAGGATTGATTAGGATTGTTACGATTTGACTAGGATTTGTTTAAAGTTTGACTAAAATTTGATTAGGATTTGTTTAAGATTTGATTAAGATTTGGCTAGGGTTTATTTAGGATTTGACAAAGATATTTAGGATTTGTTTAAGATTTGATTAGGATTGTCTAAGATTTGATTAAGATTTATTTAGGATTTATTTAGGATTTATTTAGGATTTGACCAGGGTTTTATTAGGATTTGATTAAAATTTGACCAAGGTATTTAAGATTTGTTTAAGATTTGATTAAGATTGTTGGAATTTGACTAGGATTTATTTAGGATTTAATTAAGATTTGACTAGGATTTGTTTAAGGTTTGATTAAGATTTATTTAAAATTTGACTAGGATTTGTTTAGGATTTGATTAGAATTTAATTTAAGTATTTAAGATTTGACTAGGATTTAATTAGGATTTAATTAGGATTTATTTAAGATTTGACTAAGGTATTTGAGATTTGTTTAGGATTTGATTAGGGTTGTTAAGATTTTACTAGGGTTTGTTTGGGCTTTGATTAGGATTTGGCTAGGATTCATTTAAGATTTGATTAGAATTGTTTAAAATTTGATTAAGATTTGTTTGGAGTTTGTTTATAATTTGATTAAGATTTGTTTTGGATTTGATTAGGATTATTTAGGATTGTTTTGGATTTGATTAAGATTTGATTAGAATTTATTTAGGATTTGATTAAGATTTGACTAAGATTTATTTAAAATTTGATCAAGGTATTTAGGATTTATTTAGGATTTGATTAAGATTATCTATGATTTAATTAAGATTTGATTAAGATTTGACTAAGATTTATTTAGGATTTGATCAAAATATTTAAAATTTGTTTAGGATTTGATTAGGGTTATTAGAATTTGACTAGGAATTATTTAGGATTTGATTAAGGTTTAGCTAGGATTTGTTTAGAATTTGATTAAAATTTATTTAGGATTTGATTAAGATTTGTTTAGGATTTGACTAAAATTTGATCAAGGTATTTAAGATTTGATTAGGATTTGATTAGAATTTGATTAAGGTATTTAAAATTTTATTAAGATTTGACTAGGATTTATTTAGAATTTGACCAAGGTATTTGAAATTTGTTTAGAATTTGATTAAGATTGTTAGGATTTGACTAGGATTTGTTTAAGATTAGATTAGGATTTGACTAGAATTTGTTTAAAATTTGATTTGGATTATCTAAGATTTGATTAAAATTTGTTTAGGATTTACTTAGGATTTGATTAAAATTTGTTTAGGATTTTTAGAATTTAACTAAATTTTGACTAGGACTTGTTTAAGATTTGACTAAGGTTTGATTAGGATTTATTTGAGATTTGATCAAAGTTTGATTAAGATTTATTTAAATTTGACCAAGACTTTATTAGAATTTGTTTAAAATTTGATTAAAATTTGATTAGGATTTGTTTAAAATTTGACTAAGATTATTAGGATTTGATTAAGATTTGATTAAAATTTGTTTAGGATTTGACCAAGGTTTGACTAGGATTTGATTAAGGTTTGTTTAGGATTTGACCAAGGTTTGACTAGGATTTGATTAAGGTTTGTTTAGGATTTGATCAAGGTTTTTTTAGGATTTATTTAGAATTTGATCAAGTTTTGATTAGAATTCTTTAGGATTTTTGATATATTCTTTCAAAATTAATTAAAAAATCTAATTAAACCTTTAATATTTGAATCATATTTTTTAGTCTTAATTATAAATTTATATAATTCTATTAGAAATGTTAGGACTAATAATTATTATTTCCTTTTTATCTTTTACAACTAGGTGCCCAGTGCATTCTTAAGCATGACTTTACAACATACAACAATAGTAGGGAGTCCAAATTCTCTATTTTTTTTTAATTTCTTCATACAAACGTTATTTAAAAAATTACCTACTACAAAAATTAATGAAAACAATTACATTATGAAAAAAATTCTTTACAATCAATTCAAACCACTTTAAAGAAGAACTCACCTTGTTGCATCTCCAACTAACTTGACATTTATTAATGAAGGCCAATAAATATATAATACCCCTCTAATCAATCTAAGTTAAATGTTTCAAATAAGTCTCAAGATTTAAAACTAAAAAATTAAAGGTTCTATCTATCTCTTATCTACATATCTACAAGAGAAATTAGAAACTTACCTTTCTTACGTTGTCGTGATGTAACGCGACTATTAGGTGAAAGAGTGTGGAAATAGTATATTATAGAAGATCTTAGTTCAAAATATTGTAGCAAATTATCTTAGAAAAATAGATAATAGTAAAAAGGGAGTAAAACTAATGAGTGTTAAAGCTGCCCTTTTTACAAATGAGCTTCTATTTACTTTGTAGGGCCATAAGTAAGGCAAAATAAAGTAGATTGGGAAATAAAATGATATAGGCATATATAGGAGAGAGTTAAGAAGAGGTTTCAGAAAACTTACCACAAAAATCTTGAAATATATACCCAGAAAGGACCGGTTATGAGCTGGGGTCAAAATCAGACCCTGAGGCACAAAACCGCATGCCTACGGCGGATCCAGGAGGCTTTTGCAGATCGGAGATTGGGATTAGAGAGTGGACTTGAGATACTTTGTATAAGAGTTGGTTTTGAGTGATTTGGAGAAACAATGACTTGTAATAGCTTTACAAAGTTAGGGTTGTTCTCGACATTTTGGGATTTTGTGAAATAAAATAGGATTGATGTTTTAGACAATTTCAGAAGTTTTATAGCAGATCTATGGCTGGAAATTTGTAAGTTTTTGGATATTGTTGTTGTTAATGTGTGTTGTGAATTTGAGCTGAATCTAACGATTTAGTTGTATGTAATTGAGGTTTAAATGGGTCAAGGTCTCGGAAATTAAGTTTTGAGGGTTAGTTAGGATTTTTGAGATCTTGAGCAATTTGCTAGTTGGATTGGAGTAAATTTTGTTTTTGTGGATAATAGACTTGTTTTTCTATACACATGAGTGATTTGAGGCTGATTGAATGGTGAAAAATGGAGAAATCAGCACTGGAAGATCAGCATCAAGGTTGGAGAAGGAGGCCGACCAACACCCAAGAAGTTTTTGGGATTTTTCTTCGATTTGGTAAGTTCAATTCCCTTCAAATTTGTTGTGCTTGTTGTTGACTAAGAGATTGAAAGGTATACAAAGTTTTAAGTAAGATCAACGGTCTAATTAGCAGATATTGAGGTTCTAATTTTCCCTAGGGTTGATTTGAATTGGTTAGAATTTGGTGTAAGATTTGATTAGGGTTCGGTTTAAGGTTTAGGATTTGCTTAGGGTAGAGTTTAGGGTTTGCTTAGGGTAGGGTTTAGGATTTGCTTAGGATTTGGTTTAGGATTTAGGATTTGGCTTAGGGTTTAGAATTTGATTAGGGTTTGATTTAGGATTTTGACTAGGTTTTGATTTAGGGTTTGATCAAGGATTGACTAGGGTTTGATCAAGGTTTGATCAAGGTTTGACCAGGATTTGACTTAGGATTTAATCAAGATATGACCAAGGTTTGACTTAGGATTTGATTTAGGTTTGACTAGGGCTTGACTTAGGGTTTGATTTAGGGTTTGATTTAGGTTTTGACCAGGGATTGATTTAGGGTTTGACTTAGGGTTGGACTAGGGTTTGAACAGGATTTGACTCAGGGTTTGACTTAGATTTTGACTAGGGTTTGACTAGGATTTGGCCAAGATTTGACTTAAGATTTGACTTAGATTTTGATCAGGTTTTGACTTAGGGTTTGATTTAGGTTTGACTAGGGTTTGACTTAGGATTTGATTTAGGGTTTGATTTAGGTTTTGACCAGGGAATGACTTAGGGTTTGACTTAGGATTAGACTAGGGTTTGAACAGGGTTTGACTCAGGGTTTGACTTAGATTTTGATTAAGGTTTGACTGGAATTTGGCCAAGATTTGACTTAAGGTTTGACTTAGGTTTTGACTAGGGTTTGACTTAGGATTTGATTTAGGTTTTGACTAGGGTTTGACCTAGGGTTTGAATAAGATATGATTTAAGGTTTGATTTAGGTTTTGACGAGGGTTTGACCTAGGGTTTGAATAAGATATGAATTAGGATTTTAAGATTCTATTTTTAGTATTTTCTAAATTTAGTATTTTATATATTATTTTCTATTATGATTAATATATGATTCATTTACTCTTTTTTTGTAATTGCTTAAAGATTGGATCAAAGTTTGATTAGTATTGTTAAGATTTAATAGAAGTTGTTTAGGATTCTATTAGAGTTGTTAGGATCTTGTTGTTGTGTATTTCCTTTTTTTGTCTTCCACAGCCAGGTGCCCGAAGCATTCTCAAGCAGAATTGCACGTATTACAACAACGTCTTCCTCGTAGATTCTACTTTCCAATTTCTAGTTCCTGTTTTTTACTTTGTATCATCCGTTAAATTTAAAAGAATTGAAATAATTTGACAAGAGCCAAGGAACTTACTTGAAACTTAGCTTTCTAGTGCCACTTCTTATCTTGTATCCTTAACTCATCAATCCACAATTTGTATTAATTTAATAAAATTAAAACTCAATCAAATTATTTAATTAAAGGCTTATTTTAGAAGCATGGTATCTTGAATAATTGCTCTTTTCTTATTCTTTTTTTTCTTCTTGTTTTATTAGTAGAGTAACTTATTTAATTTATTATTAAAAAATATTTTTTATTCTACAATTATAAAAAGAAGAGGTGTAGTAAATGGAGAGGGTGATTAAATTCTTCTACTACTAAAATAAGATTGTTCATAAAAAAATTTACAAAGATAAAATAAATGATTGCTTATTCAAACAAACAATTCCTTGTCTCCTATAAAAAGATGGAATATACGGGATGGAGAGGGTGATTAAATCTCTCAACTATTATAGGTGGGCTCTCAATTAAAAAATTACAGGAAGGAGAGTGATGAAATCTTAAAAATGAGCTCTATCCTTTATGCTTTAAAAGTAACAACCAACCTCAATTGTATTTTGTTTAAAGTAGAAACTTCTTTCTACTCCAAAATTTGCCACAAATTGAGTATTGATACAAATTTAATAAAAATTGTATTGCTCTATGTGAGTCATTAAATTAATTCAAGTTATTATTTTAGAACAAAAAAATATATTTAGAAGGCCAAAAATTATAATTATGAAGTAAAAATATGATTAAAAGATGCTAAATGAAGGAAAATAGAATTAAAAGAGAAGAAATGGAGTCTTAGTAAGTCTTAGAAGTAATTATGTTAATTGATTTAGTATTTTCTCTTAATTTCAAGAATTAATATTTAGCCATTGAAACCAATATCTATATTGGCTTTCTATTTCTATATACTAATTATTAGAAATATATAAATGTTACTTAATAGGTAGAAAAAGCATAAAAAATAAATCTAATGTCTTTTTAGTTATTTATGTAGAAAATAAGATTTTTAATTGATTTAAATTTATTTTATTAATATAAAAAATTATTAAGATAGAATAAAATATTTATAAATTTATATTATCATTATAAAATACTATAAATTTATTTAGAATTTTTTAGGAATTTTTAAAGAATTTTTAGAATAATTTTGAAGATTTTGATAAAAATAAGTTTTACCACCTTGGGAACCATTATGAAGAAATAGAATAAGATTTGAAGGCCTCACAAGATTCTTAGACTAATTGGGTGTTTTTAAACACCATGGTGAAGTCAAAAATACAAAAATAATGAGTTTCACTAGTAGAAAATAGGAGGACCAGCAGCTAGTGTAGTCCTTGTAAGACGGGAGGTGCACAAGTCCCATATAGATTGTAGCACCCTAGATGTAAGTAGGAGTATAAGACTAAAGCCTTGTGGCCTTTCTAAGACACCTTTATACACTATTTGTGAGCCTTGTGAGGTTCAAACCCTTGACTTCTTCAGCAAATTATCCTTGAGGTAAAAATTTTTTACTTAATTTTTCTATTATTTATCTTCTATCTTTAAACTATCATAACTTATGGTAACTTGGATTTATATGTTTTTACATTATTGAAAAGATAAAAACATTATTTACTTAAAAATATAATTTTTATTTTTTATTTTTATTTTTTATTAAATAAAAATATAATAAATAGACTCTAATCTAATTTTGGATTGTATACTTGTTTGTTACCATTTATTTCACTTATTTTGTGTTTTTTCTTCTCTTTGTTTTTGCTATTTGCTTCCTTCACTTTATACCACCAATTACAGGTAACTCTTAAGTGAACCCATCTTGTAATTTGGATTGAAGGATGAAATTTATCCTCACATTTTGGTGCGTTTGCCAAGAGGTGGTGCTTCTAATTTTGTGATTGAATATAGAGTTAGTTAATGGTGATTGACCTTTTATGTGGACTTTTTGAATAAGCATTTCAATTATATTCTTCACTATTGGTAAGTCTTCTACCTCTCTTCATTATTGCTATAAACAAATCAATTATCATTTATAAAAAAAAAAAAAAAAAAAAAAAAATCTATTATTAAATAGAGGGTGATTTGCTCTCAAGTTTTCATCAATCAATTTTTATATGTTTATTATTTGACTTTGAGATTTTGTGTATCTTGATGTTAGCTTTCTAAAAAACTATCACATCTTTAATTTGGATCAAAATTGAAATCTAAATGAGTTTTTGATTAGAAGGGAGTTCACTACCTTGGTAGTTTGATCTTGAGAGTGATTTGCTCTCTGATTTTCGTCAATCAATTTTTAAGTATTTGTTATTTCACTTTGAAATTTTGTAATATTGTTTTTGTTAAAGTTAGCTTTCTAATGAGCTATCATACATTTGATTTGGATCAAAATTGAATTTTTGGTGAGTTTTTAATTTGGAGGGGATTCACTGCCTTAGCAGTTTTAAAAACTCTTTGTTTGAAAAGGCATTTCTTAGTGCTTGTTGACTATTTTCAATTAAAGCATTTTAGAGTTGAAACACTTGAAAGTTAAGCTTAAAGTGGTATAAATTTTATTTAAATTGAATCAATACTCAATTTGTGGCAATTTTTGGAGTAGAGAGAGATAGTTGCCTTTGGCAAAATATAATTGAGGTTAGTGATTTCTATCTCTTCAATTATTTACATTGTTGATTTTATGTTATACTTTTAAATTTTGTATTTGAATTTTTTTCTTGATTATATCAAATAATAATAAAAAAGTAAAAAAAAATTAAAAAATAAGATAGAAAAATAAAATAAAAGAAAAAAAAAAAAACAAATAAATAAATTAAAAGTAAAATAGAAATAATAAATTTATTATTTATTATTTCTATTTCTGAAGAGATATTAAATAATAAATTAAAATAATTTTTTAAAATTTAACATATATAGATAAAAATAAGGAAAAAGAGCTAGGAGTTGGAAGGTAGAATCTAAGCAAAAGGTGTAAGAGAGATAAGTCTCCAATTTCTCTTATAGACATGGGTGTAGGGATAAATAGAACCTTTAATTTGTTAGTTTTAAATTCTAGGCCTTACTTAAATATTTAGCTCAGATCGATTAGAGGGATATTATGTATTTATTGGCTTTTATAAATAAATCCCAAGTTGGCTAGAGATGCAATAAGATGAATTCTTCTTCAAAGTGGTGTGAAATGATTGCAAAGAACCTTTTTTGTAATATAACTTTTATTATTAACTGTTGTAGTAGGTAATTTTTTAAACAATTTTTGTGTGAAAAAATAAAAAAAAAAAGAGCTTGGACTCCCTGCCATCCTAGTATAAAATTTTTCTTTACATTGTTGTTGGTTAAGGTCACTTTTACATAGAGTTGTACCATATAGTAAGTAAAGTTGAAAAAAATATTGCTTGAGTTGATATTGAAGCAATTATTTCCTCTTTAATTGCTTTTATTTTATTTTTCTTCTTGTTGAAAGATATCTTAAGTGGATTGCAAGTAAATAGTCAAAATATTTTAAATCAATTTTATAGAGATTGGTATACTAAAATTATGAGTCTAATTAAATGTTATGTCTATAGTCATGCTAGATGCATTGTTCTATTAGATCTATTCAATCTAAACCAATCCCATCCATAAAAAATCTAGAGAAGTTTCTTAAAAATTCCACTTCAAAATTTAGAAGAATTGAGTTCCAATGGTTGGAATAATAAGATATACCTACAATGTTACAAGACATATTTGTATTCAATCCATTGGAGCTAAATCCTAACCAAGTAGTACAAGAAGAAGGATTGGACTTGGAATCCTTTAATTCTTTTATAAAAGTAAATTAAAAAGGAAAAGAATGAAGATTTAGTTTTCTTTCAATAGATTGTGAAAAGAAAGCCTCTTCAAATTTTATATCCATAAATCCTTTGATCCAGCCAAGAGGTTTGTCTATTGTAATTCTAGAAGAATTATAAGCAACATCCATGCTACACAACCTTCTAATGTTTAAAGAAATTAGAAATAACAATCAAAAAATATACATAGAGAGGTTCATGGAACTTCTTACAACATGTTTGATAATTAATCTTGGATATTATCTTGTATGGCTTTTGAGCTTATTAAAGGATGGAGCTTATGAATGGTATAGAAATCATCCTCTCCAAATCTTTAAAAATTTGACATATGCTCATAAAAGCATTTTTAGAAAAATTTAGATAAAAAGTGAGATAAAATAATGTCCTCACAATTCTTTTTTTTTTTAGACAAAGAAAAGAGTAGGAGATTGCCAAATATATTTGGCGATTTAAATTAGTAGTAATATGATTTGTAGAAATCTTTCTTATGGATAACACTCTCATCCATTTTTTTATCCAAGAATTCAACAAAAAGGCTATAATTAGAAAAATCTTTAAAAAAAGATCTTTAAAAGAAAAATTTAAAAGATATTAAAAAGATAGTATATATAATTGAAAATATTAACAAACAATAAAAAATGATGTGAAAGAAGGAAGACCATAGAATCCCAAGTTTTATACCAATCTATGTCCAAAATATAGATAAGTCTCAAAGATACCTTTAGAAGACTGTGGAAAATCAAATCCAACCTATAAACCATTATCCTACACCTTTAAAAGTTAAACTACTATTTAACCTCCCAAAATTAATATATCCAAAGGATAAAAATAGATAGAAGGAAGAATTTAAAAATAAAGTCTTTTAAAGTCAAAAATAATTTTAAAATAAGCTTACATAACAAATATAAATAATGTAAGAACAAATGGCTTTATTAATTAAAAGTCAAAGTATTAACCAAGCTCCATTACCTATAGAATTAGGTAGGCACAATTCAAAATTATGGTGTATTCAATGTAGCTAATTAAAATACATTAGTCAATTTTACTCTACTCTATAAGATTACCATTAAAATCTTGGATAGCAACAATCTTATGTTTGTCTCATAGAATTCAAATCAATATAGGATCTAGTTCTCATCCACAAAGCCATGATTATTTTAATCAAGGTTTAAAAAACCAATCAGGACAAAGACAGGAAGTACATTATTATTGTGGCAAAAGACATCCACTTGATAGTTGTTAGATAGAAAATGGAATTATTTGTAGGAATTGTGGGAGAAACCACCGTACAAACATATGTAAGCAAATTAATAAGATAGTTCCCTTGAATTTTTTATACGAAAATTATTATGAACAAGCTCAAGATTATTTGAAAGAGGCAAGAAATCAAAGTTCTAATAATACTTTAAAATCTCTAAATCTATTCTATGACTATAACAATGACCATCAAAATTAATATCCTCCCTCATATTTGAATATTAAATAAAGATTCATCTCTTTAAACGATGGTCACGCTCAACATAGCCAACAACATGGTGATCAAGGCTTTTAAGATGTAAGGTTGGTAAACTAGATCAATGGTAGAATGATTGGAAAACAAGCTTCTATTCCTTTTGTAATAATTTAGCCTATACTTCTTGAGTCAAACTTAATTAAATACGAATTACTCCAATTCAAGATACAGACACCACTTATGATGCTAGCCTTGGCAGTTATGATAATGTCTAGATACTCTAGCCCTCTTCTTCCTACTTTAATTGATAATAAAAATAGTTCAAAAGATTTTCTTTATTTTTTAAATTTAAATGAAATTATAAGGAAGATAATAGCTAATATTAGAGATTTTAAAGAATTATTTTAAGTTCTTGATTCCAAATCAAGTAGATTGTCAAGGACCTTGAAAAAAAATGTCCAAACAAAGGAAGTTTCTTCTAAAGAAGAGTGGAAAGGATCTAAAATTCCCGATCTTGAATTTAATCCTTCAATTGAACTTAAAAGTAAAAATCAGATTAAATCATATGATTTATGGAAGGATTTAAAAATAATTAAAGTAGATATAATAATTACTCACTTATTGGAGGTTTTTTTTTTAAAAAGAATTTTTTTTAAAATAAATATTTTTATTAAAAGATGACAAAGATCTAAAATAAAAATTCCAACTCATATTAAATTAATTCAAGTGACACAAGAGATAAAGGCAATTAAATTGGAGGTGACTATAGTAGATAAAATCATACTCTATACTATTGTGGATAGACATAGTAGTTTAAATATTATGCTAGTGAAAACTATAAAAAAATTAGGACTTAGTATTATTTGACATTCTCTGTGATTAATATAGCTAATCAAAGCCAAGACATACCTCTTAAACAAATTAGTGGTTGTAGGATGATGACAAGAGATGAAAAATATTCTTTTACTTTTCATGTGATTTACATGCATTCTAGCAAAAATTCATATCCATTACTTTTAGGTAGACCCTAGTTAAAGGTAGCTAATACAAAAATTGATTGGAGAAGTAAAAAATTCCATATCATCTATGGATCTCAAGAAAACCTGACTAAAATCTTTATTCAATTTCAAGGATTGTCTTCAACCAAAATCTCATCTCATTCTTCAAAAGATGAGATTTTGAATCAACAACTATAAAAAGAATTCAAAAAGAAGAACAGGTTTATTGATTTGGACTATACTTGAATGCTCCGGACACGTGGTTGTAGAAGACAAAAAGGAAATACACAACAACAAGATCCTAATAACTCTAATAGAATCCTAAACAACTTCTATTAAATCTTAACAATACTAATGTCAAGGACATACTTGTTAGAATCTTCTAGAATATTCTAGAAGTTTCTTAAAACTCTCTAGAACCTTCCAGAGCCTTCTAATATCTTCCTAGTGTCAAAGACATACTTGTTAGAATCTTCTAGAATATTCTAGAAGTTTCTTAGAACTCTCTAGAACCTTCCAGAGCCTTCTAATATCTTCCTAGTGTCAAGGACATACTTGTTAGAACCTTCTAGAATATTCTAGAAGTTTCCTAGAACTCTCTAGAACCTTCCAAAGCCTTCTAATATCTTCCTAGTTAATAGAAGTTGCTTGAGAAGCTCCCTAGTTGGAGGAAGCTGCTTGAGAAGCTTCCTAGGTAGGAGTATATATTGGAGTTGAGGCTGAAGAGTTCTTCAGTCTCGACAACACATCTCTTGGAGCTCTAGCTCACCTCTCTGGTGTTGTTTTTGTACTCATCTGATTAATCCAATTTTTGCCAGTTCTTCTTGAACTTCTTGTTTAGACTTCAAGTCTATAATTTGTGTCCATGATAGTTTGTCGAGACTACTCTCACCTTGGATATCAGAGTTAGTTCTTTCTTGTTGGAGTGTGGATTACCCCTCTTCTTGAAGGTACACTAGTATTTTAGAGATTGCGGATTACCCTCCTCTAAACTGATATCTTTTTGTCATAATATTGGAGTCTTATTTTTCTTGGAGAGAGTGGATTACCCCTCTTTTTGAAGGTCTTAAGGTGTTTTAGAGGTTGCGGAGTACCCTCTTCTAAACCAATATTTCCTCCTTGTAGAAACAATTACTTCCTTTCTCTAAGAATGGTTAGAGGTCAAGACATTAATATGAGTGAAAGTTTGGAGTCCAAGATAGATGCCATTATGAGTGCTCTTGCTACGCTATCACAGAGAACTACGATGATGGAAGGAGTCTATGCAAGACTTCATAATGATGGAGCATCCGGAATAGCACAATCTGGGCCTCATCAGCTTCAAGCTTCTACACCAGAAGAAGCAACTTTACCTGTGGTTCAACGAGAACTATTACTTCTACAACGAAAGGAACCTCGAATTAGCCTTCCAGACAAGTTTGATGGCACACGCTCCAAGTTTCGAGGTTTCATCAATTAAATCAAGTTAATAACAGCTGTACAACCCAAACGTTATCCGACGGAGGAATCACGCATTGGATTGGTTGGAACTTTGCTTACGGGACAAGCACTATCGTGGTTTGCTCTTCTATTTGAAAAAGGATCACCGATTTTGAACAACTTTGAGAATTTTTTGGAGGCATTTGCAAAAGCATTAGGCAAGCATGATAAAGCTCGGTGGGCTACAACTAAAATTCGATCACTACAACAAGGGACTTGCTCTGCATCAGTCTATGCATCGGATTTCAAGCAATTGGCATGCGACATTTATTGGGATGAAGAAGCATTGATGAGCCAATTCTATTAGGGTCTAAGGGACGACGTGAAGGATTTGTTATTATTTCTTTCTGATCCACGAATGCTCAACAAAGCCATTAGCCAAGCTATAAAGTGCGATAACCGCCTATTTCAACGTCGCCAAGACCAACGTTCTAGACAATATACAAGTCATCGTGGCGCAATTATATCGGCAAGTAGCTTAAATTCACAAACGGAGACAGAGGATATGCAGATTGATGCGGTACGTATCAAATCCCTTACACCAGAAGAAAAGAAGCAACGTATGGAGAAAGGTTTGTGCTTTTATTGCGGTGGAGAAGGCCATAGAGTTGGAAACTATCCAAAGAAGCAAAATAGACGCAGCATCAAGAATAGAAGTACGTTTGTTTAGGAAAACGAGAATGCCCAGCCACAATAGGAACCGTGCGGCTGGACAAATCAAAACCAAGTTCCTCTCTTTCTATTCAACCTGCTCGTTGTTTTACAATTCCTTTGTCTTTTGGTCCTGAAAAACTAAAAATCTTAGCCTTATTAGATTCAGGAGCATCTGCTTGTTTCTTAGACCAAGAATTTGCTAAGCATCACAAAATTCTCCTAGTACAAAAATTCAAACATGTTCACGTAGAAGTAATAGATGGACGACCTTTATTATCTGGTAGTATCACCCATGAATCAGAACCTATAGAAGTGACGTTTAAAGACCATAGTAGTTATATTATTTTCAACATTATTAGCACCCGTCAAATCCTATTATTCTTGGTCTTTCTTGGTTGAAAAAATATAATCCATCTATAGATTGGAGGTTGCGGAGGATAACATTTCCCATAGAACAACCTGAGGACAAGCCTGGAAGAAGACCCCAAACCAAAAAATCCTTGTTCATTGGAGCAAGAACATTTGTAAGATCGTGCAAGGAAGGCACACCATTGGTCATTTATGCGGCTCCAACTAGTGGAGAGCAGATTTCAACAGCAGGAATATCGGAACAATACAAGGATTTTCAAGACGTGTTCCAAAAGAAGAATGTTGACATGCTACCAGAACATCGACCATATGATTGTGCCATAGAATTGCAAGAAGGAGCACAACCGCCTTTTGGTCCAATCTACAACCTATCGCAGACGGAGTTGGCTGAGTTGCGGAAATACATTGACGAGAACCTAGCCAAGAACTTCATTTGTCATTCAAAATCGCCAACTAGGGCACCAATCTTATTTGTGAAGAAGAAGGATGGTTCACTACGGATGTGCGTGGACTATCGAGGTCTCAACAAGGTGACAAAGAAGAATCGCTATCCATTACCTTTGATCTCTAGTCTTCTGGAACAACTTGGACGTGCAAAGATCTTTACAAAGATTGATCTAAGGGGAGCTTACAACCTTGTGCAAATCAAAGAAGGAGACGAATGGAAGACAACTTTTCGTACAAGGTATGGTCATTTTGAATATAATGTCATGCCATTTGGTCTTACCAATGCTCCGGCGGTTTTTCAACACATGATGAACGATATTTTTTGAGAATATCTATATGATTTTGTTGTCATCTATCTGGATGATATCTTGATATTTTCTGAGAATGAAGAAAAGCATGAGAAGCACGTTCGTTTGGTACTCGAAAAACTACGCAAGCGAGGACTCTACGCCAAGTTGGAGAAGTGCTTATTTTACCAAACTGAGATGGAGTTTTTAGGATTTGTTGCGACTACAAAAGGCTTGAAGATGGATCCCAAGAAGGTGGAAGCAATTGTGTCCTGGGAAGTTCCAAAGACGGTTAGAGACGTACAATATTTTCTCGGCTTTGCTAACTTCTATCGGATCTTCATTAAGAATTATTCTCAAGTTGCTGCTCTACTCTCTCGATTAACATGTAAGAATAAGCTAGAATGGGGATCTCTAGCGGAAAAAGCATTTCAAAATCTTAAAACGGCATTTATTACAGCTCCAATCTTGATACACCCAAACTTTGCAAAGGCTTTCTATTTGGAAACTGATGCTTCGGATTTTGCTTTAAGAGCCGTACTTTCACAGATGGGCATCAACAATAAGCTTCATCCGATTGCATTCTATCTACGAAAGTTTTCTGCGGCTGATATCAACTACAAGATTCATGATAAAGAACTCCTTGCTATAGTGGATTCTTTCCAAGAATGGCATCACTTCCTCGAAGGAGCTATGCATTCGGTGACCGTATATACAAATCACAAGAATCTAGAATATTTCATATCTGTTTGAGTTCTAAACCGTCGTCAAGTTCGATGGAATATGTCGCTATCTAGATTTGACTTTGTTATTATTTATCGGCTTGGAAAGCAACAAGGACTATCTGATGCCTTATCAAGAAGATCATATCTTGCGCCGAAGATTGGAGAGGCAGCGCTTGATCAGCAGTGTATGACATTATTAAAGCCAGAGCAATTCAGAATTTGTATTGTTGTGGTGCCAATTGATGCTGACTTCCTCAATCAGGTACGTACTGCAATTATTGAAGATCCAATAGTCTTTGATATTAAGTAACGTATCAATGATGACAAGTTTAAGGTTGAAGGAGATCTCTTATACTTTGAGGAGCGGCTATATATCCCAAAAGAGCCAGCACAACTTTGAATCCTTCAATCTCGTCATGACTTTCTAACTGCGGGACATTTCGGATTCAACAAGACCTTGGAACTCATTTCCCGAGATTTTTGGTGGCCCCAAATGTGGAAGGATGTGAAGGATTTTGTCCTCTCTTGTGACATTTGTTCAAGATCTAAGAAGCCTCGACATCGCCTTTATGGACTTCTACAGCCATTGCCCATTCCGTGTCGTCCATGGTCTTCAGTTTCTATGGACTTTATTACAGATCTACCGCCATCAAATTCATTTGACAGCATCTTTGTTGTGGTGGATCGATTTATAAACATGGCACATTTTATCCCTTGCAAGAAGACATCATCAAGCAAAGATATAGCAAGGCTCTTCTTTGATAAGGTGTATCGATATCATGGTCTACCAGATGATATGGTGTCGGATCGAGGAACCCAATTTGTATCAAAGTTTTGGAGATCTTTTTTTAAGATATTGAAGGTGGACATCAAGCTTTCTTTGGCATTCCATCCTCAAATTGACGGCCAAACGGAATGGGTGAATTAAGTTTTGGAACAGTATTTACGATGCAGCATCAACTATTAGTAAGATGATTGGACTGCATATCTACTATTTGTCATTGTTAAATTAAAACATAGTGTGAAAAACATAAAAGAATGCATTAAAATAAAAAGATTAAGATTAGAAGAAAGGTTGATAGAAAATTTGTAGTAAGAAGATACAATGGAAATTTACCTTAAAAAGTGAAATTTCTTCAAGTTAATAAAAAGAAAAGGTTGAGAAAGTGGAAAAGACATGGGCTAAGAGGTCTTTTTGACCAAGAGGATAAAGAAGACCAGGAGGGAGATGACAAGGAAGGGTCGTGAAGAAGAAGGAGGAGAGTTTTTTTGGAGAGATAGGGTTTCTTTTTGATAGGCAGTATACGTTTTTGTGTGTAGCAGAAGCTAAGAGAAGATTTTAGGTGCAAGTTTTTGTGGGTTTGTAGTAGATAAGATAAGGAACTCATAGAAACAATTCTCATGTCTTTTCATTAAGTATCAAGGGAGATATGAGTCGTGAAAGTTGTAGGTGTTTAAGACTAGGGCAGAGAGGGTTACTAAATTTCGGGCCTTGGTTCTTAGAAACCACTTACACTTTAGTGGCGAAATTTGTTGGGTTTTTGTTTCTTATAGAGTTAACTACTTTGTGTCAAAATCTCAAGTCAATATGACCTCTAAGCAAAGAGTTATGAGTGAAATTGTAACCGGTTTGAATGAAAAGAGAAATAGAGTGAAGGCAAGGTTGAGGGTTTGTATGGGCAGTGCATGTGTGTGGGTTTTTTTGGGTATAAAGAGATTTAGGAGACGAATTTGAGTGTGAAATTTGATAGACATGATCTATATAAGTTAAGGAAGAGATGAGTGTAAGTTTGATACTCATTAGTCTTATAAATAAAATGTTATGCTCTTTCAAAGTGACAGGGGTCTATCTCCAAATCAGTGAAGTTTGAGGAAGCATATCTTTGTGATCAAAGTAGTATTTTGAGTAAAATTTGTTGGGGTTTGTAGATATATGAGTCTATTAAGTTGTGTAAGAAACTGATTGCTATTGGAGTTATATTCGAGGAGTTATGAGGAATGTTGTGGTCAGATCCAGAGTTGTTAGAAGGCAAAATTAAAGAAGAAGGATGGAACCTATAACTCAAGTTTGGAGAAGGCTCTTGGAGCAATATTTGGAGGGTGTTTACAACATGAGATAAGCTATAAGCCTACCAAATTTCAGCACTTGGGTCTTTTTTAATGAAGAGCAATGAAGGTGTGAAGCAAAGGGGGTCCAGAATCAAAGGCAGCATGGAGGAATTACTTTGACAACATGGTTCTCTCTAACCACATGAGCTATAATCAAAAGGTTTATGGAGTTTGCTTCTTTACTCTCTTAAGTACCTTGTGTCCAAATTTTGCTTCAATTGATATGATATCCTAGGATTTATGGGCAAATTTGAAGGCGGGTTTTTAAAGGCAGAATATGGCAAGATTAATAAAGTATGTTTTTATGTAAAATCTTCAGTTTTATGAACTTTATGAATCACTTCTTGCACTTAAGAAACGAGAGGCACAAAAGACCCAGTGTTTCTTAGGGCTAAGACTTTCACCACGGCACGTAGCCGAGTTTGCATATAATAATACCATTCATGGGTCGACTCAGAAAACACCATTCTTTTTCAACTATGGATACCATCCGAAGCTTGATCTATTGAGTCCGTCAGCGAATAACAACCCAGCAGCTGAAGGATTGGTGCAGCAGCTATTGGAGCTTCAAACTACATTGAAGCTTCAATTGCAAATTGCCCAAGAGTCTTACAAAGCATCCGCGGATAAATTTCGGAATCAGGCACCTAATTTCAAGATTGGAGATAAAATATGGCTGCTTCGATGGAATATCAAGACCAAGTGGCCATGTGATAAGTTGGACTACTAGAGATTGGAACCATTTGTTATCCAGAAGCAGATCAATCCTGTGGCGTACCGCTTAGAGTTACCAGCTGCTATGAAGGTACACCCTGTCTTTCATGTTTCTCTGTTAGAGCCTTATCAAGAATCGTCTTTTCCTGGAAGAGTGCAATGTCCACCACCTAGTATAGAAATTGAAAACAACGAAGAATATGAGGTGGAAAGGATACTAGATTCACTGCAAAGATGGAATAAATTAGAGTACTTTGTGCATTGGAGCGGCTATGATATTAATGAAAGAACATGGGAACCGGCCAAAAATCTTGCCAATGCATCTCAAAAGGTACGGGAATTCCATCGACAATATCCTAATAAACCAAAAGCTGGTCATTAACGAAGCATGAAGATGAAGCCTTCTCTGGAAAAATGAATAAAAAAAGGATCCACAAATCATCTGCTTCGTGAAACGACAGCTGGAGTATATTACAAAGACTATGCGACAAATTTTTGATTTCCTACATTTGTGAGTATACATCTCAAATGGCTTCTCGGAGACCTTGAAGCTAAAGGAGGAGGTGATGTCAAGGACATACTTATTAGAACCTTCTAGAATATTCTAGAAATTTCCTCTAACTCTCTAGAACCTTCCAGAGCCTTCTAATATCTTCCTAGTGTCAAGGACATACTTGTTAGAACCTTCTAGAATATTCTAGAAGTTTTCTAGAACTCTCTAGAACCTTCCAAAGCCTTCTAATATCTTCCTAGTTAATAGAAGTTGCTTGAGAAGCTCCCTAGTTCGAGGAAGCTGCTTGAGAAGCTTCCTAGATAGGAGTATATATTGGAGTCGAGGCTGAAGAGTTCTTCAATCTTGACAATACATCTCTTGGAGCTCTAGCTCACCTCTTTGGTGTTGTTTTTGTACTCATCTCATTAATCCAATTTCTGCCAGTTCTTCTTGAACTTCCTGTTTAGAATTCAAGTCTTTATTCTGTGTCCGTGATATTAATCCAGTTCCTACCAGTTCTTCTTGAACTTCTTGTTTAGACTTCAAGTCTAAAATTTGTGTCCGTGACAACTAATCAAACTTTAATCCAATCTTTAAGCAATTACAAAAGAAGAGTAAATGAATTATACATTATTCATAATAGAAAATAATATATAAAATACTAAATGTAGAAAATATTAAAAATAAAATCTTAAAATCCTAAGTCATATCTTATTCAAACCCTAGGTCAAACCCTGGTCAAAACCTAAGTCAAACCTTAAGTCAAACCCTGGCCAAATCCTAGTCAAAATCTAAGTCAAAATCTAAATCAAATCCTGTTCAAACCCTGAGTCAAACCCTTGTCAAACCCTAGTCCAATTCAAATCCTAAGTCAATCCGTGATCAAAACCTTGATCAAACCCTAATCAAATCCTAATTCAAATCCTAAGCTAATCCCTGGTCAAAACCTAAATCAAACCCTAAATCAAATCCTAAGTCAAATCCTAGCCAAATCCTAGTCAAATCCTAAGTCAAATCCTAAATCCTAAACCAAACCCTAAGCAAATCCTAAACCCTAAACCAAACCCTAATCAAATCTTAAACCAAATTCTAACCAATTCAAATCAATCCTAGGGAAAATTAGAACCTTAATATCTGCTGATTAGACCATTGATCTTACTTAAGACTTTGTATACCTTTTGACCTCTTAGTCAACAATAAGCACAACAAATTTGAAGGAAATCGAACTTACCAAATAGAAGAAAAATCCCAAAAACTTCTCGGGTGTTGGTCAGCCTTCTTCTCCAACCTTGACACTAATCTTCCAATGCTGATTTCTCCCTTTGTCACTGTTCAATCAGTCTCAAATCACTCATGTATATAGGAAAACAAGTCTATTAACTACATAAATAAAAATCACTCCAATCCAATTAAAAAATTGCTCAAGATCTCAAAAATCCTAACTGACCCTCAAAACTTAACTTCCAAAACCTTAACCCACTTAAACCTCAATTACGTACAACTAAATCATTAGATTTAGCTAAAATTTACAACACACATTAACAACAACAATACACAAAAACCTACAAATTTCTAGTTGTAGATTTGCTACAAAACTTTTGAAATTGCCTAAAACATCAATCCTATTTTATTTCACAAAATCCCAAGTTGCCAAAAACAATCTTGACTTTGCAAAGCTATTACAAAGTCATTTTTTTCTCCAAATAACTCAAAATGAACTCCTATTCAAAATCCTTCAAGTCTACTCTCTAATCCCAATCTCTAAGCTGCAAAAGCCCTCCGGATCCGCTGTAGGCATGCGGTTTTATGCCTCGGGGTCTGATTTCGACCCCAGCTCATAACTGGTCCTTTCTGGGTATCTATTTCAAGATTTTTGTGGTAAGTTTTTTTGAAATCTCTTCTTAACTCCCTCCTATATATGTCTATATTATTTTATTTCCCAATCTACTTTGTTTTGCCTTACTTATGGCCCTACAAAGTAAATAGAAGCTCATTTGTAAAAAGGGCAGTGTTAACACTCATTAGTTTTACTCCCTTTTTACTATTGTCTATTTTTCTAAGATAATTTGTTACAATATTTTGAACTAAGATCTTCTATAATATACTATTTTCACACTCTTTCACCTAATAGTCACGTTACATCATGACATCGCAGTATTACATATTATTGTTATAAAGAAGGAGAGGAGAAGAGGTAGTGAATACTTGAGTTGGATTATTGCTTATGATATTTTATTGTTAACAAAGTTATTGGTAGTATGAAGAAGATATTGTAACAAAATTGGGATATTTTAGTGTAATCAGAAGGAAGTTACTTGTGTGACTCTAACAATTTAACTAAATACAAATAGTCTTTCTCCGTGTTTGAATCTCCCCTTTACGGATTTACCTTGGGTAGCGTAGGTAGAGTAAGTGAGATAAACAAGAACAATATTTTGGCGCTGCTGCTGGGGAATGACAATAGTATTAGATGTTAGGAATTAACTCCCAAATGAGCAGCTAAATTAGTGATGGAAAACAATATCAATAACAGATGATGAAAGATTATGGTTAATAAGAATGAGAACATTGCTCTGAGAAAAATACATCAGTCGAAAGGAAGACAAGAGAGAGCATAAGTAAGAAATTTATTGAGGGACGAGTAAGAATGGAAGCTAAAAAGGAAGCATCGATAGAGTTGGATTAAATTGTGGTTGCATGCCTTTCGGCATATTCGAGCATATCAAGAACACGAAAGATCTTTAATATTTCAGACATATATACCATTAAAGAAGTTGCCAAAAGTACTCACGGATAACTCCACGAATAGCCTAGTGTATCTCTTGAGCCCACTAGCGGAAAGAGAATGGAGCACAGAAGAATTGGGTACTCCATTGGATACTTTTTCAATAGCAGATATAGTCGATTCTAGCAAGGTTAGTTCTTCAATAGGGAATGTATTGCTTGCCAATAAGGGCCAATTCAATATATTCCAAAAATTCGTCATTTTCACCTCAACTTCAACCGATAAAATTATTCATAGATAATAATACTAAAGTACGGAGGCCTTGAACTTTGGAAAAGACAATTAAAAGAGGCAGCATTTATTTTAACCAAGAAGCAAGTAGAACATTGTCACCTTCAATGGCGACGGGAGGTCTAGTAGTACCAATTGCAGTACAATTAGGTGCGGTGGGTGATCGCACAACTAACGTAGCCCCATTACTTACCTTTAGGGGTCTGCCAGGAGCCGACCCAGACCAACACTTGTCTCAATTCCTGACCGCATGTGTAGCCAATAATGGTAGAACTGAAGATATTTGGTTAAGATGGCTGCCAGCAACCTTAAAAGATATGGCATTTGAATGGTATAATCGCCAACCCGTGGGACAATTTCCTGATTGGGAGGCATTGAAAAATACATTTTTGACTCATTTTTTACCAATAGGATTTGAAGAACGTCTTAGAAAAAGATTAATGAATAGCAAAATGGTACCGGGAGAAGCGGTGCAGTCATATTATGGCCGAGTAGCAGACATCCTTCGTAAATGGCCAAATAACCAAATGTCGGACTCATTTGTTATGTCCATATTGATTAACGGACTATACCCACCAAAAATGAAGATGTTTGTAAAAAAGAGGCCCAACCTGCAATTGTGGCTGCCTCACTTGACCGAGCTAAGGTATGGGAAGTATGTCATTATGACCAATTCTTAACCACAAGAGCCACACTGATTCCATCTCAAGGAGGATATCAAATACCAACCTGGAATGAAACAATGAACAATTAGCCAAGGACAATTGACTACAGTGCAAATCTTTGTGTTAATTCGCAAGGGATAGTGAATGCTGTTCCATTGCAGGCTGTACCACCAACAACTGCAGTCCCATATTCTCCATATTCTCTACATCAAAAACCAATATCTATACAAGAATTCTCTAACAAACTAGTATCAAAGGATCCAAATGAGACTTTGTTGTTGACTTTGACAAAGAAGATGGACGAATTGGCTGTTAATCTGGCAAAGGATAAAGAAAAGAGGTATAAATCGACTAATATATGCCCCAATATTTGGTACAGTAATTGTAAGGGGCAAGGCCATTTAGTAACGGAGTGCCCTTGCCACCCCAAATGACGGTGCAATGTACCTTTTGTGGAGGTAAGCATGTAATCACAAATTACTGGAATTTAAGAAGGCAACATCAGTTAGGAAATCAAACTATAATTCAACCAACTTCGTGGGATGTTAATCAAGTTCAAATTAGAAATAGGTATGGTTGGAACGGAAATCGTCCTATTAAACAAAATAGAAATTTCTATAATTTTCAAAATTCTGAGTATAACCAAGAAGGTGATCCTAATTTTTAAGGTTTTATGCAAAATCAGCAAGGACAACCCCAATATCCACCTATTCAGAACCCAATTTCAGATCCTACTATACCAACTGGTCGACCAGGATCCTTTATCCATCAAACCTGGAACAAGCCTAGCCGGTATATACCAGTCGAGACGCCCTATATACCAGACGGAAGAAGAAGAAGACTGCTTCGATGCTATTAATGCAGGTAGCTAGGACATTATACTAGTGAATGTCCCAATCCTAGAGCCAGTGATGATTACGCTCCAATATGTAGAAATTGTAAGCAATTTGGACATACTTACCAGCACTGCAATGCTCCGTTTAATGTTAATAACCGAGATTAGCATATTTAGCTGCAAAGTAAGATGGAAGTCAATATTCGAGTATCACAAGATTCTCCAATAAATCGGGTAGAATGCGTCTGTGCAGTACTTACTCGAGCCCAGTAAAAGGGAAAAGATCCAATTCAATAATTGGAAGTACCAGTTGTAATGGACCAATGTCCATCATTGAATGATGCTTCAAATCTAATACTAGTATCAAAGGAATTACCAACGTGGAAATCTAATTTGTTTGAGCAACTTGAGAATAATCTTAGCCTCGAGATAATGATTCAACCAAAACCAGTACCAATATCTACGAAGATCCGGGAGCCATCTTATCCATTAAAAGATCCTCTTATGGACACGAATTACGACAAAATCCATGCAGCAGTTCTAGTTCCAAACTTCGTAAGAAAATTATCTCAAGGGATCAAATTAAAACCCATGAAAAAAAAGAGCCCCTTAGGAATCATTGCCAATATGAAACCATATGATATTATGAAAGATTTGGATGAAATTAAACCTTCTATTACGATGACGCAATTATTAGCAGTTGCACCAGAATGTCGTTCTACATTGAATTCCTCGTTAATACGACGTAGAGTTCGTAATAAAGAAATTCATGAGGTTAGTTTGAATTTTGATCTGGGAGCACCAACTATCAATGTATCAATTGATGGTGTTCTCATTCCTAGAGTTCAAGTAGATGGTGGCTCTAGTGTGAACTTAATGAACGCCTATACAATGGAGGAGTTGGATTTAAAACAATTAGTACCGACGACATTGGTATTGAGAATGGCAGATCATAGTAGGGTAAAACCAATGGATATCTTACGCAATATTAATATCGTAATCGTGGAAATTACGTATGAAATTGATTATATTGTTTTCCAATCACAAAGTTCCATTTTATCATATCCAATACTATTGGATTGGCCGTAGCTATATCAAGCCAAAGCTAAGAATGATAGGAATTATAGAATGTTAACTATTGGGGAGGATAATGACAAGATTGTTTTACAGATGTACCCAATTCAATATCATGGGGAGTTGCAAATTAGGGGCCTAGAAGCAATATCTGAAGATGAGGGCCAATTTGAGGTAGAGTATGACGAAGTTAATAATGTGATGCAAGTTGATAAAGACCCAACTCACATGTGGAAGCCAGGCGTGTTACACCAGTATGGAGGTCCAAGAGAATATTTTTTAGATCAGGAGGATGCAGTGAATTCCGACGATGTCATCGCGGACTGGATGAATAATTATTAAATAAATGAAGTTAGTACATTGGAACCAAAATTGGATAAGTCCAATTTGTCGGCCCATATGAAGGATTCAGAGCAAGAGAGGCAAATCAATCCGGGGATTAATGAGGAACTTGTATGTTAATCCATTAATTTGGGTACCAATGAAACACCCCAGAATATCAAAGCATACATCGGTATTACGGATATAGAGCTAAGAAATTGGAAAGAATTCTTTCTAAATCATAAATCTGCTTTTCTTTGGTCGTATGCGAATTTAAAAGGTATTCCTGCCGAAGTTTGTGAGCATCGAATTATCATAGAGGAAGATGCTACACCAATTCATCAAAGACAACACCGTCTTAATCCAAAATATTCTCTCATGGTCAAGGAGGAAGTAGATAAATTATTAGACGTGGGCTTCATATATCCAGTCCCTTATTGTGAATGGGTTTCACCAATTGTGATAGTGCCAAAGAAAAATGGAAAAATCCGTATCCGTTAGGACTTTCGTAAATTAAACACGACTATCAAGAAAGATTATTTTTCTTTACCTTTTACAGATAGTATACTAGATGCAGTAGCTGGGCATGAATGTTATTCCTTTTTGGACGGATTCTCGGGTTATAATCAAATAAAAATTGTAGAAGAGGACCAATTGAAGACTACTTTTATTATAGATTGGGACACATTTGCTTATAAAGTAATGCCATTTGGATTATGAAATGTCCCAACCATATTTCAAAGGATAATAACGCAAGTGTTTCAGGATAATTTACGGTTGTCGATGGAGATATTTTTAGATGATTTTTGCACATTTAATACAACAGCAAATCATTTGGAACATCTTGATAATTATTTGGACCAATGTGATAAATATGGGATATCTTTGAATTTTGAAAAGTGTCAATTTGGTGTACCATCGAAAAAGCTTTTGGGACATATCGTTTTTGTGGCCGATATTGCTATTGACCCAGATAAAGTTACTCGGATATTGGCTTTACTAAAGCCAACAACAGTGTCTGGTGTTCATGGTTTCGTAGGCCATGTCAGCTATTTTTGGCGATTCATTCATTTATTTGCAGAAATATGTGAACCATTAACGAATCTCTTAAAGAAACCGCCACCGGATGGATCTAGTCCAATTTGGACTGAGGAATGTACAGTTGCGTTTGAGGAGTTAAAACAAAAATTGGTGTCAGCACCAATATTTGTTGCACCTTGTTGGACAAAACCCTTTTATGTTTATATTGATGCCTCGAATATTGTGATTGGATCCGTGTTAAGCCATGAAGATGAAAAGGATTTGGATCATCCCATTTATTATGCTAGTTGAGAATTTGTTGCTGCGGAACAAAATTACACTACAACTAAACGGGAACCCTTGGACATGATTTATTTTGTCCAAAAATTTTGGCATTACTTGCTTGGTTATCCATTTGTGTTTCATATTGATCATGATGCTCTTAAATATATGATTAATAAACCTCAATTGAGTGGACGCATTGCTCGATGGATGTTACTCCTTCAAGAAATTAATTTTATTATTAATGCTCGACCAGGAAAGAAACATACCAATGCAGATCATTTATCTCAATTGTCCAATATATTCGGTAACGAACCTATCAATGATGCACTTCTTGATGCAAAATTATTTGTCGTCGACGTAATCACCCCATAATATAGTGAATTGATCTAGTATCTGACATTTCAAATATTTCCACCTACATATAGTGAAAAACTTAAGAAATGCTTGATTTTGAAAAGTGCTCTGTATACGATGATTGGAGATGCCTTGTATAAGCAAGGGAGAGACGGAATTCTATGCCGTTGTATTTTTCAAAGTGAAGTACGTACCATATTAGAAGGTTGTCATTTGGATAGTTGTGGAGGGCATTTTGCCGGTAATAGCATTGCCCGCAAAGCCTTAATGGCGGGATATTGGTGGCCAACAATGTTCTTAGATGCACACCAATACATTTGCCGTTGTGATCCTTGTCAGCGTATTGGTAGACCTACAGGAACTTCTGCCATGCCGTTGGTACCAATTTTAGCACAAGCATCGTTCGAAAAATGGGGTATTGATTTTGTAGGACCAATCGCACCAGCCTCACGTAATGGATAGAAAAGATATATTTTGGTAGCGACGGATTAAGTGACAAAATGGGCGGAGGCGATGGCAATGAAAACTGATAATGCCAATATCGTAGCCACGTTTTTATATGAGAACATTATCACTCGATTTGGGTGTCCCAAAGAATTGATTAATGATTGTAGAACCCATTTTATTAATTCTACAATTGCGGCTTTGACAGATAAATACAAGATCAAGCATCGAAAGACAACCCCATATCATCCTTGGGCCAGTGGGCAGACTGAAAAGACCAATGGTATTTTTTGTAAAATTTTAATGAAAACATTGTCTGTTGTAAGAACGGACTGGGATACAAAATTGTTTGTAGCCTTATGGACATATCGTACTGCGTATAAAGTGACTACCAATTCCACATCATTCGAATTGGTATATGGGCAAGAGGCAATATTACCAATTGAATTGGAAGTTCAGAGTTTACGAATTGCATTAGATGAACGTCTCGGTGACAAAGACTCCCTCCAACATCGGTTAGCACATTTAGAAAAATTGGATGAAGTTAGGGCTACGGCTCTTTTAACTATGGAAGCTACACAGCACCGTCGAAAGAGTTATTATGATAGTAAATTACGTCCTAAATCTTTTATATCCAATGATCTGATGCTTCTTTATGATAGTGGCTTTCACAATTTACTGAGGAAATTTCAAGTCCGTTGGCATGGATCCTATTGAATTTTTGAAGCCTTTCCTAATAGTTGTGTTCAATTGGAAGATTTTATGGATATTCAATTTACCACCCGAGTTAACGGCAACCGTTTATGTCTTTATTTTACATAAATCCGGGACAGGTTTTCAAAATTGGAGGAAAGAGGGTGTACCTGTTCATGATAGCTCACCTTTATTGAAGGTGCAAATGGTTAGAAAATATGGTTGATGGTCAGTTTTGGATCCTAATATGCACTAGTCATACAAATCGGAAGTGACAATCTGGTACATTGGATTAAGGATTGTTGCTTTAGATCCTGAGTAAAAGGTTAGGAGCGGGACACTTAATGGGAGTTTTGATTAGCATTCTGTTTTGAGTTTGGTCATCCAAGTGTATGCTTATTGGAGTGTAGAGTTCTCTACAATCAAAGAATAACGATTAGTCTGAGCAAGGAGTACGTAGTCAGCATTATATAATGTCAATGGAGAGGTCGAAGAGAGTTGCGGATAGAGAGGAGAATGTCCAAAACGTGCAATGCAAGAGTAACTTACAATTGCCGTTCCTAGTAGTGGTCATCAATTAAGTTAGAAATCTGTTGGTTCTTACAAAGACAAAGAGATTTTAGAAATGCACAGATGTACATGTTTTTGCGAGGATTGGATAATTTGCCTACAATTGATGTAGAATTAGTTGTAGAGTACATAGGAAATTACGACCCAGAGGATGGTTTAAGTGTAATAAAAGGGAGAATAATTGGGATCGATGAGAGTACCTTACAGAAGGTATTATATTTATCAATAGGTGAGTTAACGATAGGCGTCGAAGTGTCTAGTGACTTCAGACCGGGAAGTTACTTCAAAGGAGACATGGCGTCCTTTGAAAAAAATCAAGGCTAAAAAGTGGTGACGCTATTACAGAACACAATGGAGTGGATGTGGTTTGTTTAAGTGGCTGAGAACTGGCCCAGAAAGGCGTACCCGCGTCGTGTCAGCGCTTGTTGTTTCTTCTTGATTAGGAGCATTGACGTAATTAACTTTAGTGCGGATCGTAGCGATCCGTGTCGATCTCAGAAATGGGGCCGTAGCAATTAAATTAATACTCATCTTCATGTACACTCCGTGATTCTTGCTTCGTCAATGAGGGGAGAAAAGGCGTGTCTTCCATAATGCTCAGCGTCAAGGTATAGGAGTTTCTGAAGTTGGCTAGGAGATAGTGGTCTTGAGAATTGGGAATCAGAAAGAGGCTTTGATGGAGAATTTATCAGAAGACTTAAAAAAGGCGACTTCGATTTGTCGCGCGATTGATAGAGAGGGTGGTTGAGGCTCCAGTTTTGAACACCGGGCTAGTAGTAGAAAGGAACCTCACGGAAGTAATATTGGGACAAATTTTCCAATTGCAGCTTACCGTGAATCAGCTAGAAGGGATTCTAAGACAACAATTGGAATCTAGCCGGAAAGAGATAATGGAGAAAGGCTGCCAAATTGTGGAACAAGGGCATCTGATCAGTCCAAGGTGGCATTGGGCCGAATGGCGGGAGAAAAAAGATAAATTGGGCGAATGAAGAAGATCGCATACAAAGAATCCTGAACGGTCAAAAGCAAGAATTAATAGAGAACCGCAGGATATGGGATTTGGAATGGGAAGCGCTGAAGTGTTAGTTGCAAGCGGAACATGATAAAGCACTGAAATTAGAACAGAAAAAGGTGGAATTGCAAGACGAATACCGAATTGGAATGGAGAAGTTGCAGACAAAAATTGGTGCCTTGAAAAGTAAAGTGGAAAAATTGGAGGGTGATTTGGCCAATGTCGTTCGGCCACAGGAATTCTACTCCCCAGTTTTGAATATTAGTGAGTTGGAAGAGAAGATGAAGCAAGAAAGGCACCAATTAGAGATGAAAGATGCTAGAATTCTACAATTGGAGGCTCAAGTTTGGAAATTGGGAGCAGATAATGAAAATTTATCAATGCAGTTGAAGATTAATCATGTGGATTTATCGGAGGAGGATGAGGACGTGCCATTAGAGCTAGACGCAAAGGAACCTCTTACGAATCCCGGATTATCTCAATCTTAGGAGCCAGCCTCATAACAAAGTTTTACCAATTTTGTGTTTGCGAGGACGCTGCACAGTTAGGAGTGGGGCTATGTAGAATGGGTAGGAATTTTAGGATTTACAATACATAGTTTGTAGGATTTAGAGTAGGCAGAAAGCCGATGAATGGCCAGTTTAGAAGGCAGCATGGATAAGGAAGGTAGAAATAGTGGTTATCGTCGGTTGTGTAGCAGTTAATATCAATTGGGATAAGTATAAATTGATTCAGACAGTAATAGTAAGGGCCAGACTGTGATAGTGCTGAGCCGGGGTAAGCTTGGTGCTACTTCTTGTTAATTTTTAAGAGAAGGATACTAGATAAGTGCTGAATATTGTAAAGTGTAGTTCTGTAATGAAGCAATGAAGAAAAGAATTGATTTATAATGAAAGATTGAGGATGTACTGATATGTTGAAATATCAGTGGAGAAATATAAGTGAAAAACTGGAAGTGGAGAATTAGAGATGTTTTGTGAAGAATGAGTATGAATGTGAGAAAACTATAATAAATTGAGTACTGAATCAAGGGTGATCCATGAGAGGAAGTCCGTGGAGTTTGAATTATGCAAAGTGATTTATTAGAAGTGATAGTCAATTTCAGAGTATTCTTGTGTTTGGAGTATAGGATAATTAAGCTGTGTTTTGAGATATTGCAGTATTACATATTATTGTCATAAAGAAGAGGTAGTGAATACTTGAGTTGGATTATTGCTTATGATATTTTATTGTTAACAAAGTTATTGGTAGTATGAGGGAGATATTGTAACAAAATTGGGATGTTTTAGTGTAATCACAAGGCAGTTAGTTGTGTGACTCTAACAGTTTAATTCAATGCAAATAGTCTTTCCTTGTGTTCGAATCCTCCCTTTATAGATTTACTCTGGATAGCTTAGGTAGAGTAAGTGAGACAAACGAGATCACCAATGAACTTTGATGGCACTCAAGATTATGAGTTAGACGACTTAATAGAAGAAGGTGACTTTATTCCACTTTTATAATTTAAACAAACTTTGAATGGTCTTACAATTGGAAATAACATGGCCAATTATCTAAAAATATCAAATAATTGATATAAAGGACCCAGAGATTAATCTCATATATATGACCTTGATTATAAGTTGATGGATATATCTTTAAAGAATAAAGATCCAAAATTAATCAAAATTAGAGTTAATTGATAGAAGATGAATAATTAAGTTATAAATCATTAATTATAGAATATAAGAATATATTTTCTTAGTCTTACAAAGACCTTAAGGGCATCTCTTTCAAAGTAGTCCAACATTGTATTTCATTGCTTCCTAATTTAATTTCTAAGAAACAAAAAGAAAGAAGAATGAATTCCAATTTACAACTACTTATTAAAGCTAAATCAAAAAAACTCTTTCAAGCCAGATTTATTCAATCTATAGAGATTAAGGGTTGAATCTTACTAATGGTATTAATTAAGAAGAAGAATAGAAAACTTTTAGTGTGTATAGATTATAGAAAGTTTAATAAATATATCCAAAAGGATCACTTTTTCCTTCTATTTATAACTACCATCTTAAAAGAGGTCCTTGGATATATATTGTAAATATTTAAGGATGGATATTCAAGTTACAATTATATCTCTAAAGAATCACTATAAAATAGCCTTTATTATATCTTGAGACACCCTCATCTACATGGTCATATTTTTTAGATTTTGCAATGCTCCTTCGCTATTTCAAAGAATAATGTCATATACCTTCTCTAACTTATTACATAAATCAATGACAATATTCATTGACGATTTTAGTACCTAGTCTTCTAAGATAATATATTATGATTGTATAAGGTCTTATCTTCAAAAATACAGAAAAACTATGATTGCTTTAAATTATAATAAAATATTTTTAGCAATTAAAATAGGAATCCTATTTGAATATGTAGTATTAAAAAATGGTAGAGAACTAGACCTAAAGAAGATTAAGGTGATTTTAGAATTAAAACCTCTTTTAATGATAAAGATGGTATAAAAAACCTTAGGACATGTGAAGATAAATTTTCAACCCAAGTAACAAGGTAGCCTCACTTAAGAATTACTTGTAATTGATGGTGTAAAGTGAAGGATCAAATAACAAGTACAACAAGAATTATAACTACAAAATAAGAGAAGTAAAGGATATCAAGCAAATACACAATTCAAAATATGTCACAATTTATTCGCTATGTTTTCACCTAATAAAAAATAATAATAAAAAGTAAAAATTATATTTTTATTTAGATAATTTTTTTTATCTTTCTAATCGTATAAAAATACATATAAATCCAAGTTACTATGAATAAGTTATGATAATTCAAAGATAGAAGGTAAGTAATAGAAAAATTAAATAAAAAAGTTTTATCTCAAGGATAACTTGCTTAAATGATTATGAGTTTGAATCTCACCAAGGCTCACAAGTAGTGTATAAGGATGTCCTAAAGGGGCCACGAGGCCTTAGTCTTATCCTCTTACTTACATCTAAGGTGCCACAATCTCTATGGGACTTGTACACCTCCCTTCCTATAAAGACTATACTAGCTATTGGTCCTCTTATTTTCTACTAGTAAAATTTATTCTTTTGTAATTTTGACTTCACCATGGTGTTCAAAAAAATACAATTAGCCTTAAAACCTCGTATGGCTTTCAAATCTTGCTCTATTTCTTCATAATGGCTCCCAAGGTGGTAAAACTCATTTTTACCAAAGTCATAAAAATTATTCTAAAAATTCCTAAAAAATTCTAAATAGATTTTAAATAAATTCTAAAAATTTCTATAATATTTTTAAAGTGATAATATCAATTTAAGACTATTTTATTCTATTTTGGTGACTTTTGATAATAATAAAATCAATTTAAATCAACTAAAAATCCTATTTTTTATATAAATAATTAAAAAGACATGAGATTTCTTTCTCATGCTTCTTCTACTTACTAAGTAGCATTTATATATATTTAATAATTGATAAATAAAGATAGAAGGCCAATACAGACATTGATTTCAATAACTAAATATTAATTCTTATAATTAAAAAAAATACTAAATTAACTAAGATAATTGCCTTGAAGACTTATTAAGATCCTATTTCTTTCTCACTAATACTATTTTCCTTTATTTAGCATCATCTAAATACATCTTCACTTTAAAAATATAATTTTGGCATTC